>OZ005741.1:152691761-152989985 GCA_963930735.1 Dioctria linearis
TAGTACATTGAATAACGATCTTGACATTGTCCTCGCTTGGCGCAAAGTGAATCGCGTCGAACTCAAAGCATCTAAGACCCAAAGCTGTTTCATCTCTTTAAAACAAGATCACCATTTAACCACTCCAATTTCATTTGATGGAGCTTTAATTTAGATTTACCGTCACTGAGCATTCTTGGCAATAATATTTCCAGGAAACAGATCACATCTTCTCTGTTGCCAAAGAAGCATCGAAATGTTTTGGATTTTAAAAAGATGTAAGAAATATTTCAGCCCATCAAATGTAGAGCCACTCTACAAGTCCTATATCAGACCTTGGATATTGTCCAAAAGAGAGCCTTTGAGCTCTTGTCACATCGACTCAGTCGAGCACCGCCGCAATGTTGGATGTCTTTCGCTCCTTTATCGTTACACGCATGAACAATGTTCCGATGAAATATCTAGCTAAATCCATCGTAAATTAACTCCTGCACGTAATACTCGCACTGCAAGCCGCGCACATTCTCTCACCCTTCAAAATAATTTCGGCCGTACAGTAAAATTCCGTGATGCTTTCTTATCCCAAACTGTACGAATGTGGAACAGTCTAACATCTTCTGTTTTTCCTTAGGCTTACAATTTTCGAAGGTGCAAGAGTGACATACATCGTCACCTCCGCCACTTTCCGCATTTCCCCTAATCCTTTCCCTATTTCCTTCCTGTCATGCTGTGCTTTGGATCATAGGGTATCCCCTGAATTTGGTTTAATAATATATAAAAAAAGAAATAAAAACAAACATTTCACAACAAATTGTTCCAATAATTTAATTTTTGCCGGATATATTTAATTACCATTCTTTCACATCTAGTATGTTATTATTGAAAATTGGGCACGCGTAAGAAAATTTGTGAAGTTTTTTACTGCATATTATTTTTCGATAAGAAAAGCCCGCAAGTAATATCAATACCAATGCAAGTCCATCAATTATCTTCGTATTGATAAGTATATTGAGAAAATGAGAAGAGAACATAGCAAAGCAAATCGATTGCACTCTTCATAATCTTTCTTACTTAGATGGTATTTATTCCTGTATAAATACCTGAATGTAAATATGCATCGACCAATTAATTAATGAACAGTATTGTATTTTAAGATATGAACAATATCATTCTTTTATGTAAAATGTGTTTGTTTGAATATTGGATATTCATTTTCTTACACAGCGTCCAATCCTAATCCCGGTACCAATCCCGGGATCCCGGGATTTGGAAAATGTAATCCCGAAATCCCGGGATTGAAAATATAACACGGATTGCAAACCCTATTTGCAATGCTACTTTTTATGCAACACCACCCTGACTTGGTTCGTATAACAATGAAGTACAGTTTGCCTGGACACTCAGCATTACAAGAAGTGGACAATGCCCACAGTCAAATAGAGAGAGTTCTATCCAAGAATGAATACTTTTCTCCACTGGGTTTAATGCGGGCATTAAAACAAGTGAACAGAAATTTTCAATAATTCAAATGACCTCAAATGATTTCAAAAACTTTGAAAAAGAGTCAAAACTTTTTAACTATATATTGGTACCCTATACAAAAGTAAAAATGCTACGATTCGGCCCAATTCCTTATTTAATTCACTACGGTACAACCTGCAATGAAAATGAATTTCCTGAAGTAAATATAAAACCCATCGGAACGCAGAGAAATAAAAGGAACCCTACTAGAACATCGCTCAACAACTTATTACTAGATCCTCCTGTCATCAGCAACAAAACTGAGATTTCAACACACAAGCAGAAACACTTAACAGCTACTATGTTTCCATACCTGACACCACAAGACATATGCTTTTATAAAATTATTTTACATATAGGTAAGAGTAAGAAATATTTATATTTACAATGTATATTTAATTAACCATTACAATTTTTTTCTATTTTTGTAGATCGAAACGAGGACAATGGAAGTCAAGGTACACATATAACAGAATATGAAGGCTTGAGATCATCATCTCCAGCTCTCAATAAAAAAAGGAAAGAAACCGAGAAAAACGCACAAAAAAACAAAAAGGGAACTGAATTAAAAGACTTATTTTTTTTATGAATGTATGAACTTTGTACCTTTCTAGGTTATGTAACTTTTTTCTTTTGAAAAAGACCTTATTTTTCTGTTTAATAAATTTTTTTTTATTTAAGCCAAATTTGTATTTTGTGAATAGTCCTGCAACGTCTCCAAGGAAAAAGCCCTTCCATTTCTTTTTTGGATTTACTTTTTGGTGTAACATGTTCTTGTTATTCTTTGTTTTGTTTATAGCTGAGGAATTCATTTCATATTTCCAACAACATTCTATCGTACTAAGTTTTTAGAAGCTAAGTTGAAGTTCGCATTAAAATTAAATTTTATATAACTTTCTTTTACGTGAAGGTATACCAATTGTTGTAACCGCTGTTTTGCTTTTTCAAGTTCATCCGTACTTTTATTGGAAGGGTACCAGTGGTCCTTCTCCACGGTGAACTACTCTGTATATAATTTTTTTTAATAGATAACGAACCTTTTTAAAAATGTTGCGTGCCTATTTACATTAATTAATTCTTTTGACGTCGATATATTCCTAAAATTAAAACCCTTTAAAAAGTCGCTAAAAAACAATTCAATTTTTTTACTTTATTGTTGTTGTTATAATTATTCCTAATAACTTCCTTTCCGCCTCATTTTGTTTATAAACTCGACAATTGTAGGTATATTTTTAAATATAGTGCTTCTTATCTCTAATACTTTAATTCAGTTCATTTATTTTTATACGTTTAAAACA
The DNA here is from genome assembly GCA_963930735.1 of Dioctria linearis. Taxonomy (NCBI): domain Eukaryota; kingdom Metazoa; phylum Arthropoda; class Insecta; order Diptera; family Asilidae; genus Dioctria; species Dioctria linearis. The sequence goes on from OZ005741.1 coordinate 152,694,560, forward strand.
CCAAGAGGTAGTTAGAGTTTTGCATTCTAACCAAAATTGGGAAACTAAATCGCAAAGTGCTAAGTGACAGATACAACTTTGGAAAATTAATTTATGTGACATAAATTTAGGTAAAGGTTCTATCTGATTCTAAAGAATTGCTATAATATCTGATGGGTTGAAATAATTCGTACGGAAATTTACAGAAAAGTAAATTTTATATACTTAGCACTCAAATTCTGTGTAGTATGAGCGGAAATTATGAATTAGGAAACAAGTTGTAAGGAAATAAAACTTTGACGTCGATTTTCTCGAAGTTCCAAGGTCGCGATATGTCAACTCGTTTTTGTAGTCAAAGTCAGTCATCGAAATATTCAGCATACGGTGGATCATGGAGTAAAAAGCAGACATTTTAAGTTGGTAGGAGTGGTTGAAATCCGAAGTTATAAATCTCTGCGTGCTAGTAGATTTCCTATATAATGAAAAATTGCGCTGGCTGTTAACTCTTTTAATTAAAAAAATTCAAATTTCGAAATTCAGCTACTAACCATTTAGCCAACTTGTCCGACGGGGAATTAATATTCGATACAATGGGTCTCATGTTGTTACCCATTCAGATGATCTTATCTATCATACACACTCCAGCGTAACTGCGACCAATACCCATTGCAGATGGTAAAATATTCCAAGAATCAGTTTCTGGACAATAAAACTCAACTGCTAGTGGATGCCATTGATTTGTTTCAGGATCATAAGCTTCGACAGATTTCCTTACCATTGGCCCATCATGTCCTCCAACAGCATACATAATATTGTTGAGAACTCCAGCACCAGCTCCACTACGTCTTGCAGTCATTTCGGCAATAGCAGTCCAAATATCTGTTTCTGGACTATGACGTTCCACTGATGTTAGACATTATCTAGATGCTCCGTCATATCCACCGACAGCATAAAGAAGACTATTAACAGCTCCAACACTCTATGAAGATCCACTCTTGTACTTTGGGATCATACATTTCAGCGTTCCTCAATCCTGTTGATCCATCGAATCCTCCAACAGCAAAAATAAAGCCATTAAGTACTGCAACACCTAGCGTAGATCTTCTTGCTTCCATACTGTTGCATGTAGACCAACAGGATACACAGGATATCAATAAAGAAAAAAGATTGATGTTGATTGAACTAACCAAGTTATGCATGAACCACGATTATTTCATGTTTAGAGATAAATTTTGAAGCAAGTTGATGGCACAGCAATGGGGTGCGCCATATCTCCATTTTTATCTTCTGATATTTTTTTTGGATACTTGGAAACACAGTGCAAAAAAAAGGATTGGTTTCCACGGATTTGGTTTAGATATGTTGACGACATTTTTGTAGTAGTTAAGACAGAGAAGGTGACGTCCATTCTGCAGGAGCCCAATGGTTTGTTTCCATCTATTAAATTTACTTATGAGATAGAACAAAGTAAAAGTCTTCCTTTTCTGGATATTTTAATTAAAAGAGTCAACAGCGAGCTCAATTTTTCAATATATAGGAAATCTACTAGCACGCAGAGAATTATAACTTCGGATTCCAACCACTCTTACCAACATAAAATGTCTGCTTTTTACTCCATGATCCATCGTATGCTGAATATTCCGATGACTGACTTTGACTACAAAAACGAGTTGACATATATCAAGGACACTGCCTCGATAAATGGTTATAACCCTCAAATAATTGACATAATCATACAAAAAATGAACCAAAATAAGTGGATACGTACCATCACTACTTTAGAAAGCGATTGTGAGAAGAATGAAGTTAAAAGAGTGGTGATTACATATCACCCAGCAAATACCGCGAAACTTAAGACCATCTTTAAGAAAACCGAAAAACAGGTAGTTCCAGTGTCTAAGAATAAACTTGGTGCTCATTTTTTCAGAACCACAGATATAGTTGATCCCCTGGATAAAAGTGGTATATATTCCTGGAATTGTTCATGTAATTCTATATATATTGGCCAGTCATCGAGAGCGGTTAAAATGAGATGGCGTGAACACAATAGAAACATAGTGAACAATTAAAGTAATAGATCAAGTGTCGCACATCATATTTTGAATAATTTGAACCATGAACTTCACCTAGATGACTTAAAATTAATTAGGGCTGAATCAAATAAACAAAAACTAGTCGCTTGGGAATCTCTTTTTATGCATTTGTATGAGGACGGCTTGATGAATTCAGGAGAAGCACCGATAGAGCATGGCCTTTTCACTATTGATAGCAGATACTACTTCAGTCAACATTCTTTTTTCTGAATAGATTTTTATCAGTAACTTGCACTTGATGTTTGAGTTGTTTTCAATTTATTGTAGTTACCCTTTATTATATTTTCTGTACTGTCTATTGACATTGTTTCTCAGTTTATAAAGATTACCGATGATGGTAACTTAGCTATCGAAACGCGTTTGTATAATAAAATAATCTTGTGAAACAATAAGAAGCCTTTTCCTACTCTTTATTAGTTACATACAAGTTAAATAATTTCAGACATTTTACTAATTAGAATTAGTAAAATTAAACATTTTATGTAGATTTATAAAATTCCTACTCTGCTTTGTAAAATTTTGCTTTTACATATAATTGAAGTAAAATACAAGAAATTTTTTCTGTGTGCTTAGAGAAGTAAGTATTAATGTCGCAGTTTCCATAAACTCAAGTGACATTAAAATGTTAAAATATATTGAATTTTACAAATTTGTTGCATTTTCTTTCTTTTCTCTGTAAAATTAAATTGAAAAAAGTAAAAAAAATTGATTTTGTGTAACAATAAGAACAATTCTCATGATACCCTACATGTAAGCCCGTATGTAATTTCGTATATTTAATATATTTTCAATATTTTAATAAATATTCAATTGATAACGTTTGAAATTTTACCATGCGTCTATTTATATATATTTAGGGACAATATTACCTAATGACCATATAGCTGAAGGCCGGTTCTCGTCTTTGATTACTACCATGTCGCCCAGTGTCAAGTTCTGTTTAGTCTTCGTCCATTTACGTCGATTTTGCACCCTGGTGAGATAATCGCTGTGCCACAGTTTCCAAAAATCATTGCGTAGCTTTTAAATTAATGGCCATTTATTGAGTGTTGATGCTTTTAAATTGCCGGTGGACTTTTCCTGTAGAGTGGTAATAGGTTGGCCAATCCAGAAGTGCCCCTGGCGCCACGTCCTTCATGTAATAACAATAGTATAGGGCCAGCATAATCTACACGGACATTCTGAAAACATCTTTTGAATGAGACCCAATGGTATGGGAGACTCGCCATCAATTACTGTGAAGTTGCAGCTCTTTGCCGCACGCATATTACGCATTTGCTAATGTGACTTTTGACCATAAGTCTGGCCAACAAAATCTTAATATACTGATGAAAATTAGCTTCTATCTTTTTAGCCCTACTGCGCTTAGCTTGGAAACTCCGGCCGTCCGTATTTTAAATCGCCAATTAGCTATTTCCCGGGTCTCCGACCAAAAGAAAATAAATTAAAATAAAGGTCCGCTAAAACAGATAATGAACACCCAGGCTGTGAAGTTTGAAAAGATCCAAAATACATTATGTACGCTGCTCCGAACGCCATCTCAAAAGAGAAAAGAAACGAGGAATCGATAAAATCGATGACCTCGATAAGTTACAGTATAGTGACATTTTTTTATCGATTCTGGCCGAATGGGGACGGGAGTTAAAAGAAGGCGGGATGTTTTCTCTCTCTCCCTGGCTAGCTATCGTGAAGTAAAGTAGTCGGCTCCGAAAGTTGTTTAAAGAAGGAAAAAGAAAAAAAAGAAAATCAGTCGGGACTAAAAATAAAAAAAAAGCAAGAAAGGAAGAGGAACTCAGTAGGACACTTGGGAGGTGTAGATATATACAAAAAAAAAGGAGGATAAGGCAAACTACATAATAGAGTACCGGCCGATTTTCCAGGACAAGTGAAGACCCTAAGGTTAAAACTAAGTATATATACATTTTTGTTGAATTTTGAATTTAACTTTTTTGTCAATTTCTCTGCCCTCGCGGCTTCATATTTTATAGTTTTATGCGTTATAATTTAATTGTGCCGTATTGCCTGATATATAATATAGCGTTCGGCAACTGCAGTGGTTTTTTTTTTATTTGCCTACACGAGTTTCGTGATTTCACTCGTAAAACCATCGAATAATAAAAATCACGTGTCGCCCAAGTTATAATTCTAGGTGAACCAGCACCATCTCCACCAGGCAGCCAAAAGGGGCCAGGAGCCCAAATTACGCTCGCTCCAGGGGTCAGCGTAACATTTTTGGCGCCCAACGTGGGGCCAGTTTCATTAAAATTAAACCGAAAATACTGGTTGGATTATTCCATACATTTAAAGTACACAAAAGTACACAAAAAGGAAAAAAATCGTTGGCAAATATCTCGAAATCTCCAAACCGGAGTCCTTGCAGAATTTAACATTATTTTGAGTCGTTCGGCGAATTTAGGCGGTGTTCTTCAATATAATTAAACAAAATTGAGCAAACGAAAAGTTCTTTCTTTCCCACAGTACAACGGTACCGTTCAAGGGATAGCATCACTGTTCCTATCCAATCAGTTATAAATTACTCACATGTTAGCATCACTGTCTCTATTTCAGTTCACTGTGGAATTCAGTTTGTGTCAGTAAAGTTTAAGAGAAAGAGAACTGTTATTTTACCAGGTTACATTGGCTGTACCGACGAGCTGTACGGGCGCTTACTGTTCATGTTGGTACCAATCGATCAGTTGGGTTATAGTTTGACGCGAATGCTAGTACATTGTGTGCGCCGTGCATCGTGGTGATTTCCCTTCAACTACAAGCAATTGGAAGGAGACAAATTGAAATTAAGTGCCAGCTAAACTATAGCACAGTGGGAGTTTTGTATTGTGTTATGCTTATTGAAGTGTTTTGGCTCACATTCTATCATCATCTGTAAATTGCATTGGTACACAACGGTGAATTAATAATAGTGCACCACTATACACATAATAGTCATTTCTGTGTCCTGGCTTGTATCAAATGATTTGTTGTGGAATTTCAGCTGTATGGAGGCGAAAAATAGAGGTAGCGTAATAATTTTTCTTTAGCGTATATTCTCTTCAATTTTGAATGTTCATAGTTACTGCTGTTTCTATTCGCCGAGTCTATAATTTCTTTTGGGTTTTCAGACATAGCGGAGTTTACTAAGTCTTCGTTCATCGAGAAAATATTTACTAGTTCTCAAGAAGACGCCAATTATACAGTAGATAATAGCACTGATATTTACTTACTAAAGAAAGAAATTGAAAAAAAAAGAAACAGAGCAGAGATACGGGAGAACGATATTAGACTAGTACATATATGTATGTATATATATTGGGAGCCGATTGGATAGGATTTTTGATTGCAGCAATGAAATCACAGGCACTGAAGGATGAAACAACCTCTGAACATGGAAGGATATATAGCTTATAAATTAAGGTATTTAATTACAATCGTGCGGATTATGAGTTATATTCACTTTCGAACCTAGGTTAAAAAAAAAGAATTATAGAATCTAGCAACAGGTTGTTACGGAAGTTCTTTTCTTAGTGAATTCATATCGCAAACTAGTTAAGGTTTTGTTTGTGATGCATTATTAATTCTTATTGCCTGAGAATTTGTGGGGTTTTTTTTTTAAATAAACATTTCTTTTCAGCTTATTGACAGAATCTTTGCATAAACAGCTGCTACTCTGCCAACAATTTGTTGTGCGTTATTTTTTTTAAGTTATATAATTATGAAAATATTTAAACGTACATACGTATTGGAAATTTATCGTTATTGGAAATTTGAGTGACTATAAGTATAATTTCATGATTTGTATGCTCACAGCCGTACTCAATTAAATAATTGCTTATCGTTACGAATAATTGTTTTGGGATACACGAGACATATGAGGTGAAGTGAAATTGATAAATTAATAGTTAATGCCCGACTCCTAATTGGGATTTATGGAAATATTAGGGAGAGAAATCGGAGTCTCGTACGGCGTATATCTAGTTCAAGTACTTAGTGAAGAATATTCTATGTGTCAATAATTGGGCACACCTCTTGGACTCGAGCTGCGAACCCCGCTGTCTCTCTTTTTTTGGGGGAAAGTTAAATTGGACTTAATTTGATGTTTTTTTTAAAATATATTTAATATAGGGGAGCCCTACATTCTTAGGTGTTCCAAAACGGAAACAAGATTCTCTGGCAGAACAGAAACTGCTGGAGATCTTCTTTGCGGAGCCAGCACCTCTGCAAGAACAAAAAAAAACCACAAAGAATCATTGAATTTATTAAAATTATAAATTTATTACCTAATTGATCTCCAAAGGTTTCCATGAAGTAAAAAGGCAGATGCAAAAATTTTCCCATGTCAGCTGTCACGTTAATATAACTATATCACACAATATTAACAACTTAGAGAAATGAAACACACTCTAAGATAAAATGGAAGGAAAGTACGTAGTGGAACGAAATAGTGCCATCTACATTGCACTAGAGACATCGAATCAAACACAATTCCATGGATCAATCAAATTTCCTTATTACCATGAATCAAGTTCGAGGAAGTAAATATGATTCGCAATCTTATTCGATTAAAATTCTAGTAGCATAAACTTTACAAATTAATTTGTTTTCGTTGCATGTAAGTATATTTAACAAAGCGAAAGTCATTTTATACCATATTGATTGAAATTAATACAAATCAGTTTAAATTATTTTTATAGATATTTATCAAAAAACAGCTTGATAGCAGCAATAACTAAAATGGTAACACTGTATAAACACATGATGAGTTGCAGTTGCTATGCTGGGTTATTGTAGCTATGCTGGGTTATTGTTACTATACCAATTATTGTTGCCATGCGCCTTTGACTACCGTTCTTTGGTGCCGTGTGCAAACCATGGCTATATAAATAGCAATTTAACTTGACTCGATGTCTTTTTCAGTTTGGCAGTGCAGTGAGTGACTTGATAAATTGTTAGTGGTATTTCCTAGTGTTGTGAATTTTTATTAACAGTCTAACACTTTGTTTGGTTGACAATTGAAATAAATTTTTCTTATTCTGGGTTGCAACTAGATTAGGAGATTTATTTGAATACCGACTAAAATAAAGATTCTTATTACGGGTAACGACTGTAATAAGAAATTTTACTAACACTAAACACTTTATTGTGGGTAACGACTAAAATAAAGATTCTTATTACGAGTAACGACTGTTATAAGAAATTTTACTAACACTAAACACTTTATCGTGGGTAACGACTACAATAAAGATTCTTATTACGGGTAGATTAGATTAGATTTGTGAAGGGGTGTATAGGCGTTAGCCTCGGAATCACTGCGACCTGAAAGATCTATTGTGAGCCCCCGTTGAATTTGCTCCATTTATAGGTTTAGACTGTTAATAACGTCTAGAACCATTCTGGGATTGAGGTTCCATACGTAACTTGGTGGAGGAAAAGCATGTTCAAGGTGGAGTAATCTCCGCCTGGCCAATGCTTCGCAGTTGCAGAGCAAGTGCTCCGAAGTTTCGTGAGCATCCTGACAGAAGCGGCAGGATGAAGTCTCAGCCAAACCCAGCTTGTTTAGGTGATACCTCAAGGGGCGATGGCCTGAGAAGAGCTCAGTGATCATTTTGAGCTTTGTTCTTCTAAGGTGTAGAAGTTCTTTTGTTTTTCCGCCAGAGGTGTCGATAAACTTTTTTGCCTGACGAAGTCTTTCTAGCCTTTCCCAATACAGGGATTTTTGTTTATTCTCCCAGTTATTTAGGGTAGCTTTGAGGTAACACTTTGAAGTGCCCCAAATTGCTCTGGTCCGACAAACTTAGTTTCCGCTCCTCTTTTGGCTAGGCTATCCGCAATTTCATTGCCTTTGTGGGCCTCATGTCCAGGTACCCACATGAGGATAATTTTGTTTCTCCTTGATAGATTTTTGAGGGTTTGTAGACATTCCCAGACTATCCCTGACTTGACAATGTAGGACTTTAAGGCCTTGAGGGCAGCTTGACTGTCCGAGAGGATATTAATGGTTGAGCCATTTATGGCTCTTTTAATGCAGGTATTGGCACACTCTTCTATGGCCAATACCGCGGCTTGAAATACGGTAGGGGTAGAGCCTAGAGCCTTTGTTATATGGCATTTGGGGCCGTATACATCCAAGCCGTCCCCACTGTTTGTTTTGGAGCCGTCTGTATACCACACCATCGATCCTTGTTGGAAGGACGGTTTAGTGGAGCGCCATTGTTGTCAGTCTCCAAGAACCACTTGGAATGGTCTTACAAAATCCACTGTGGGTGTGATTATATCAGATATTGTCGTCACTTGCTCGAAGCATATCTGTTTTAAGATACTTAAATGACCAACCAGATCGCCTGGCTTTAACTGTTTCTCCGTTTGTACTCTTATAGCACTGGAGATCGCTTCCTTTTCACCTGCAAATGCAGGGGTGCAAGGTTTAATAAGGCTTCCATGGCTGCTGTAGGACAGGTTCTCATGGCACCAGTTATTCCTAGACAGGCAAGCCGCTGGGTTTTTTTTAAACAGAACCTCAGCCGTCTTTTGATTAGTTTTTGGCCACCATGCCAGGGCCGCATAAGTGACCATGGGTCTAACAACCGTGGTGTACGTCCAGTACATCATTTTTGGCTTCAGACCCCATGTTCTGCCAATGAAGCGACGACACGTGTAGAGAGATCGCATCGCTCTATCCGTCACTCTGGACAGATGCGAATTCCAGGAAAGTTTCTTATCTAGGGTTATCCCCAGATATTTGACTTCGTCTGAAAATATCAATTCCGTATTATCAAGAAGAGGAGCCGTTAGTGAAAGCTTCGATCTTCTTGTGAACGGAACGATAACCGTTTTGTTGGGGTTTATGCTAAGGCCTTTGTTTAAACACAAAGTGCGGACTTTGTAGAGGGCTACTTGCATGAGGTCGGATATGACTTGATCATGCTTGCCCCGTATTGTAACTACTAGGTCATCCGCGTAGCCTTGAACATTAAAACCCGAACTGGTCAACTTCTCTAGCAGATCATCAATCACGATCGACCATAAGAGTGGAGATAGAACTCCTCCTTATGGGCAACCTTTTGCTGCGGTGATCGTGACTGAGCAGTTCCCTAGCGATGTGGTTATCCTCCTGCTTCTAAGCATGGAGTCTATCCAGTTTACCGTGGAGGGCTCAAAGCCTTTATCCTCGGCAGCTGATTTAATGGCATCGAAGGAGGTATTATCGAAGGCTCCTTCTATGTCCGCAAATGCACATAAAGCCACCTCTTTTGCCTCGAGCGCTTTTTCGAGGTCTTTGACTAGTGTGTGAATGTCAGTCTCAGTAGACTTGCCAGCTTGATAAGCGAACCGCTTAGAATGAAGTGGTGATTTAATCAGAATTTCACTTCGAATGTGTAGGTAGGGAAAAGTTAAAATCAACAGTTGCATACGGGTCCAGTACTGCAATCTGAGCTTTTCTTAACATTACTTCGATGGCGAAAATATAAACACGCTATGTCAGCCGACATAGAGAAAATGTACCGAATGATCAACATTCAACCCCTAGATCAAAATTTTCAACGAATATTCTGGCGAAATATTCCCAGCGAAAGCATCCGAGACTATAAGTTAACCACGGTCACATTTGGCACAACGCCAGCTCCATATTTAGCCATCAAGACCCTTCACCAATTAGCAACTGATGAAGCTGCAAAATATTCTATAGCTGCCAAAATTATACCGCGAGATTTTTATGTTGATGATCTGCTCACTGGAGCAGATTCCATCGATGAAGCCTTGGAAATACAAGCGCAGATGATTAACATTTTGTCGTTAGCAGGCTTTAACCTAAGGAAATGGGTAAGCAATTCATCGGATCTCCTATCAAGCATTCCGGAAGAACATAGAGAAGTACAACTTCCATTACGGTTAGCAAGTGATGAATCTGTAAAAACCCTGGGAATACATTGGCACCCAGGAAGTGACCATTTCACCTTGCAATATAAACAATTTGCAGATCGCATTTCTACAAAGCGTTCTGTGTTGTCTGAAATTGCTACACTTTTTGACCCACTAGGTTGGATATCTCCAATCATGGTTACAGCCAAAATTCTGATGCAAACCTTATGGCTTTCGGGATGTTCATGGGACGAAGCGATACCTTCACATATCGACATGCACTGGCGACAATTTAAAGAAAAGTTATTTCACATTAGCTCAATCCATATACCTCGGTGGATATTCACCACTTGTGATTTATCAATGTGCCAGATACACGGATTTTCCAACCCGTTCAATCACGCGTATTCAGCGGCAGTATATATCAGGGCTATAGATCAAGAAGGAAACGTGCATGTTAATTTACTTATTGCAAAATCCAAAATAGCACCTGTCAAACCTATCACGCCTCCTCGCCTCGAGTTATGTGGCGCAGTACTTTCAGTTCGACTCATTGATCGAATTAAAACCGATCTAAATCTTACTAAGATCCCCACATTCGCTTGGACAGATTCCTCTATTGTTCTATCGTGGATCCGCAATCATCCGAACAAGTACAAAACGTTTGTTGCAAATAGGATTGCAGAAATCCAAATTTTAACTGATATACAGTCGTGGCATCACGTGCGTTCTAATGAGAATCCTGCCGACTGCAACTCTAGGGGAATTGAACCTGATTGATTAAACTTCCACCAATTGTGGTGGCATGAACCTCAGTGGCTGATGTATCCTGAAGAAAAGTGGCCTCAATCATTACCTGTTACGGAATGCAACATAGAATCTAAACAAAAGCGAGTAAGCTGTTTGTCTTCTGCTCAGTCAAACACTGATGAACTTTTTAGTAAATTCTCAACGTTTGTTAAATTGCAACGAGTCATTGCTTACTGTCTCAGGTTTATCAACACCTGCCGCAAAATAGTTCCCAAAACTCACCGCAATAGTTCCATACTCCAACCTGATGAGATGAATCAGGCAAAACAATTGCTAATCAAGCTAGCTCAAAACGATGCATTTGAAAGTGAAATTAAACACTTAAACTTAAACACTCCAAAAGCAAAGTTTTGTCTCTCAACCCAATTCTGGGTTCCACAAGGACGAAAAACAGTCAAAGCTGTATTACATACATGCATTATTTGCTTCAAACAATCATCCACAATTAGGAATCTAATCATGGCGAATCTACCTGCCTCAAGAGATAGCATATCAAGACCGTTTCAACAAACTGGGGTGGATTATGCTGGTCCCATTAGCTTAAAAATGTCCAAGCATAGAGGAAATCGGTTCTATGTATAAGGGCTATATTTGTTTTGTCATCTGCATGGCCACCAAGGCCATCCACATAGCGCCTGTACCTGATCCCACCACAGCAGCCTTTATAGCAGCATTTCGACGATTTTCTAGTCGACGAGGACTATGTACGGATATATACTCCGATTGCGGAACAAACTTCGTTGGAGCTGATAGAATTTTACCAGAGGACATTAAGTTTGCCATACAACAAGCAAATCAAGAAGTAGCATCAAAGGTAGTACAAGGCGGAATACGGAGGCCTTTTAACCCGCCTTCAGCACCACATTTTGGAGGTCTCTGGGAAGCAGGAGTTAAGTCAATCAAGCACCATCTTAGGCGCATATTAGGAAAATCATCGTTAACTTGCGAAGAATTGGCAACTGTCTTAGCACAAATTGATGCCTGCTTAAACTCCAGGCCATTATATCCCGTCTCAGACGACCCAGATGATCTTACCACGTTAACACCTGGACATTTTTTGATAGGCAGTGCATTGATCACTCCTCCAGAACCTATAAATGTGAAAATTTTTACATCGAAAACGAGATGGAATCATGTGCAATTATTACACCAACAGTTTTGGAATAAATGGTGCAATGACTATTTGCATTCCTTGCAAAACAGGCCAAAATGGCAAACTCCAGTCTCCAATCCTAAAATAGGAGACCTAGTCGTCATAAAAGAACCCAATATGCCAGCGTGTCATTGGATACTGGGACGTATTATCGATATACATCCAGGAGCAGACAAACTCGTAAGAGTCGTAAGTATTAAAACTCAAAACGGAGTTTTAAAAAGACCAGTAACAAAGTTTGCCATACTTCCTCTAACTTAAACGACGTTTCAAAATTACTTCCTTTTTTAACTTAGTAGGTTGTTCCCAAATATTTATTCTTCACCCAAATTAGCATCCTAATCAAAGTACATATTCATGTATGCATTTTACCATATCATTAAAAGCTTCAAAATTATTTACATTAATTGCATATAAGTGCGTAAAATTCCTATACAATAATCATAAAAAAAAATGTTGTCATTTATGCATATCATGATAAAATTACATTCAATTTCATGTATCCATGTACATACAAAAAAAAAAAGGAAAAACAATACCACATTCCTCTTCAAAATTTCATGTATCCATATACATACAAAAAAAAAAAAAAGAGAAAAACAATACCACGTTCCTCTTCAAATGTACAGAATACATTCTTGCTACGATGCATTCCAATGTATTGTTAAAAGCAATAGAAAATTTGCATCTATACAAATTTGTCTCATTACAATTGAAATGAGGAAACAAGAGGTCCGTTAGGTCACTTTAAATGAATATTGTGTGTTACAAGTCACAGTCAACTTTTCCAGCTAGCAGCGATGGCATCTTCTGTTCAGGAAAATAAAAATCTGCCATCAACCACAGGCAGAACTATTGAGCTGGAGGTACGAGAAACCTGGAACCTGGAAAGGCAGTTACACAAGCTGCAGATAGCATCCCAAGTTAGCAAACTTGGCAGACGACTCCGTTATTTGCAACTGGAGGACCCGGAGATAGTTGAGATTATCGACTCACCACCATCCTCTCCAAGGTACCAATATCAAGAACGTCCAGGACCCTCCAGTGTAAGAGCTAAAGCGGGGACTCCCGATTCCCATGTTAATGGACCTACATCATCGCCTCAGAGCCACATGAAACAGGAAGTGCAAGACCTACACAGAGTAATGATGTGTACCTGACGCTAACCAATCCTACGGGGACCAGTGAAACCATCACCGTATCTTGGGATGCTCTCCGAAAATCGAAGAAGCGCAAGCAGCGATTCACCACCCAAGATGGGACACGGTACAACGTACGTCTAATGAAGGATGGCACCATTAAAGTGTTAAGCAAATAAAAGATTCCAAATAGAAATAAAACGTTATAAAATAAAAGTTTTCTCTCTGTTTCTCATGAACCATATTTCTTGTTGGTCTGCGTTGTTAATAGGGGCTTTCTTATTTCATAATTAGCTGTCATTGTAAGAACATCACGACGTCACGAGATAGCCTGAGTTTTCGACTACTGTAACACGCCACAAAATTAGCATTTGGTTTGAAAAGGGTTACATTGTTTATCTAATACAGAGATCATTTATTAGCAAGGCGATTTTAAAACATGTTTCATTAATTTGCAAAGAACTGTTCAAACAAGTAAACGACTTTTACCGCTAAAATTTCAGCAATCGACACCTGATTTCAAAGCCTGGCTGTTGTAGTCAACGATTTCAAAGAAATCAAGCTTTCGGATTACAAGGGCAAATATTTACATCGATTCCTGTATCCCTCAAATTTCACATCTGTACGCTATGCCGGTTAGAGATCACTTTTTCCATACAAAAAGTGTTCGGAAAATTCCAACTTTTTTGGTGGTTCTGGACCGGGGCTCTGGGCCACTGGGGATTACGTCTAGTGGTCTACGTCACAGGGCCTGCCTGGGGGAATTCCTTTCCTACCGTCTGGCTGACCAACTTTTTTTAATAATAATTCAAGTTTTTTTTCTCATGGGGGTGCTGTGCCTAAATGTAGGCTTTTTTTACTATGATTTTTCTTGAGCGCCTAAATGTAGGCTTTTGGTTTTGAACTAATATTAGTAATTATTAAAGTTCATAGTAGGACATTTTTGTTCATGCCAATGGATTCTAGATCGTTGGGATGTGCGTATTAGGGGGGACGAAATTTTCATCAGAAATCCTCTACGGGCTCTGGTTTTCGAGATATTAGCGATTTTACCTTTTCAGATATAGTTAATATTATTAATAATTCAAGCTACCTAGGATAGTTTTGCTCATGTCAATAGATTCTAGAAGATGTTAGAGGAGCGGGCGTTAAAGGGGGATAACATTTTTGTTAGAAATTCTCTACGGGCTATGGTTTTCGAGATATTAGCGATTTTACCTTTTTAGATATATGTAGCTAATATTAGAATTAATTCAGTTTTTTTGCTCATGGGGGTGCTACGCCTAAATACATGCTTTTTCAGGTTGGCTTTGAATTTATATTAGTAATAATTAAAGTTGAAATTTTTTTTCATGACAATGGATTCTAGATCGTTGGGGTGGGAGTATTAGGAGGATAAAATTTTCATCAGAAATCCTCTGCGGGCTCTGGTTTTCGAGATATTAGCGATTTTACCTTTTCATATATAGTTAATATTATTAGTAATTCTAGTTACCCTGCGGAGTTGTAGATATCAGCATGATGTTGCCTTGAATTTGGTGTTTTCTTACTTGAATATTTCTTAGCGAGGAATTTGTAGATATCAGAAGTTCTGGATCACTTTCTGGGGAGGTTCTTGGTATCAAATATTAAATGTTTACCAAACATTAGGCATGCTTCCCCTGTTAATGATGTAATTTGATATCACCCCTGTAAGCAAATTCGCATTTAAGCTGAATTGTTCATACACACCCGTGTAAACTTCCTGTTTACAAATTCGCATTTTAGCTGAATGAGTCATGCACACCTGTGTAAACAAATTTAAGCTATATCAGCACATTTATTCTTTTCATCTAATTTGATACCACACTTCCTGTAGGCAGCCAAACATTTTATTGTTTCAAGAATTTTACTGATCGAAACGTTTCATTGGAATTCGCATAAAGTAAACAAGTTTTCACATTTTCTTTTTTATCTTGAAATACATTCAAGTAAACAATCTCACACATATTTGCAAATTCGGCCAGCAGAATAAAGTAATCAAATTAATTTGAATGATTTATGTTTTTTTGTTTATCGTGTAATTCGATATCATCTCAGCCTGTAAGCAAATTCGTTGGAATTCATCCTGTGCAATGATTATTGTAGCAGCAGGATCATTCATGCTTACAAACCGTTCCTATAAAAGCCCAAGCAAACTCTTGGGGAGCATCAGTCAGTTTTAGTGAGTCTCAGTGATAGTTTAAAAACATACAAAAAATTAAAAATGTCTTCGGTGTTAGTAAATAAAAGTTTAGCAATAATTGAAAATTTGCGAAAAGATGTGATGGAGTGTTTAAAAAATTCAGTGGTACAGCTACACAAAATACTCGTACACTGATACTAAATAAAACACTCCGTATACTTTTTACTAATGCCACATAAAAAAGTGACTTTATTTTACCCTTTCTTATCTTATTTATATTTAAAATTACCTGGTTGACCTAAGTTGGTTCCCATGCTTAAAATGCTTATTTTACAATAATTGCATGAGAACCAATTGTCATCGATTAATTGAAATTCAATAAACAAAGCTTGCGTCGCACTATTCCACCTTTACGATTTCATTCATAGCTTGCCACTACTTTGTAATTTGAGCTAAAACAAACAGAAGCCAGTTTATTATCGTCTTTTATTTTTTTAGCTTTTGCATGCAGAAGACAGTTAGATAGGTCGGTGAGTCAATTCACATTTGAGTTTATGCATATGCAAGTCGCTGACCTAACTTGAGGCAGGTAGCGATTGCTCATTATGCTACCTGCATACATGTGTTATTGAACTCTTACTTTCTCACCGCGATTATGGAAGTTTATGCAGCTTCTATGCTTGTGATTTTGGGATTTTCGTGCGTATTACACCTTTCCCCTTTAAAACAAAAAAAAAAATTTGTTATGCGGCGTAAACGCAAACTTTGTTTTACATATGTATTGTCATGTCATAGTGTCAACCTCTTAAGTACTAATTTCTTCTAGTTATTAGCGTATATTAAAATATTGGTATATTAGCATATTGCTATATTAGCCTATTGTTATATTATCTATGGTCTATCCTATACTTTACTTACAATGACTGAAAAAAAAATATATGAATAGTGAAAGTTTTTTGTTTTTATTACTTATGGGTAAGGTATTATAACTTTATTAGCTAGTAATTTTATTTTATATGCATGTTTGCTTATTTCACTGTACCTAATTACGTTCCTATATTTTCCTTAGTCTATTTTTATGTACCTTACTTATTTTTCCGTTAATGTCTTTTATATTACAATTTACATTATCAATTTTTGTTTTAGTGTAGGGTCCGCTGTACAAGGGGTCTAGTTTTTTTCTATTTCGTATTTGAAGTAATACTTTGTCGCCTACTTGTAGCGATAGTTGGTTAATATTAATGTCGTTAACTTGTTTTCTTTGTTCTTTTGAGGACTCTAAATATTGTTTGGCCTTACTCAAGGTTTTTTGTGGCCTGAATTTCATTTCTTTGCTGTATAGATCATAGTTATAGATGGGCTCTGGTTTATTGATAATTAGTTCCGATGGTATACTAACTGTTTTAGCGAATACTAATTCCAAGGTATCCATGTATCCCAATTGTCTTTGTTGCCGTTCACGAAGCACCTCAGGTATTTATTCAGACATTTGTGGTTTCTTTCCAGAGCTCCAATTGTCTCTGGATGCGCGGCTGTTGCAAAAAGCTGTTTAATTTTCAGGATAGTACAAATTTCAGAAAAAATTTGATTTTTGTACTCTGTTCCGAGGTCCGTCTTGATTTTGTTCATTGGTCCGTAGGTTAGTACAAATCCGTTAATTATTGCTTGGGCGATGCTATTTGCTTCTTTGTCTTTTGTGGGGATTATTACGATATATTTACTTAAGTCGCATTGCATTGTTACTGTGTACCTATTACCGTTTGATGTTTTGGTAAATGGTCCGACTGTGTCTATGGATATTATGTCAAACGTTTTTACTGGTGTTGTTGTAATCTGAATGGGTTCTTTGCTATGCTTTTGGTGTTTGTTTTTCGCACACAGTTCGCAATTATGTATGTATTTTGCTATAGTTTTTAGTAGATAATCTATGTATGATCTGGCCCACTTTTTTAAGCCTCCAGGATTTCGCCACAGATGGCGCCACCGTCGCTAGGTGGTTTGAGTCCGCTAAATGTAGGTTTGTGCCTCGGTTGTATTGGTTTGTGTCTTGGATACACCATTGCGCCTTGGATGCACCATTGTGTGTTGGGTGCACCATTGAGTCTCGACTAGCGGGATTAATCGGTACTACCGGGATGTATTATTTGATCTTGACTGCACCCTAGCGGCATTAGCCGGTACTACCAGCATGCTTCCGTACTACGGTTTTCTTGGATAGATATGTGGTGCGCCTAAATGTAGGCTTTTGGTTTTGAACTAATATTAGTAATAATTAAAGTTGACGCTAGGAAATTTTTGTTCATGCCAATGGATTCTAGATGGTTGGGGTGTGGATATTAGGGGGGACGAAATTTTCATCAGAAATCCTCTACGGGCTCTGGTTTTCGAGATATTAACGATTTTACCTTTTCAGATATAGTTAATATTATTAATAATTCAAGCTACCTAGGATAGTTTTGTTCATGCCAATAGATTCTAGAAGGTGTTAGTGGGGCGGGGGTTAGAGGGGGAACGAAATTTTCATCAGAAATCCTCTACGGACTTTGGTTTTCGAGATATTAGCGATTTTACCTTTTTAGATATAGTTAATATTAGTAATAATTCAGGTTTTTTTTTGCACATGGGGGTGCTGCGTCTAAATGTAGGCTTTGTTCAGCATCATTCGAATTTCACAACATGACATCACCATGAACAGATTCTAGAAGATGTCAGTGAGTGCTGGTAGTAGCATGCTCCGGTACTACGGCTTTGGATGTGCGGTACGATTCTCTTGGAAGTTTTTTGCTTTACTTTTGGCCCACACGTGGCAGCATGCTACGGTTTTGGGAAGTTTTTGCTTCACTTTTGCCCACACGTGGCAGCATGCTACGGTTTTGGGAAGTTTTTTGCTTCACTTTTTTGGATGTGTGGTGCGCCTAAATGTAGGCTTTTGTTGTTTTCAAGTGCTGCGCCTGGTTTTGAATTAATATTAGTAATAATTGATTTTTCTTGAGCGCCTAAATGTAGGCTTTTGGTTTTAAACCAATAATTAAACTTAATAGTAGGAAATTTTTGTTCATGCCAATGGATTCTAGAGGGGGTATGTGGAGGGATAATAAAGATGGGGAGGGGGGGAGGTAATGAAATTTTCATCAGAAATCCTCTACGGGCTCTGGTTTTCGAGATATTAGCGTATTAATATTTCAAGTTATTTTTGCTCATGGAAATGGATTCTTGGTGGTGTGGGGTGGGAGGGGGAACGAAATTTTCATCAGAGATCCTCTACGGGCTTTGGTTTTCGAGATATTAGCGACATTTGTTCAAACAATTAGCTAATTGGCAATTATATAATTACTAATTGGCAATTAGCTAATTGGCAATTAGCAGCTTGGTTGGTAATTAGCTAATTGGCAATTAATTATTTGTTCACATCAAATTAATTATTTATTTTTAAATCTTAAGTTATAAACTTTTTCTCTATGTTCTATATTCAAAATTGGTAGCAATATAAGTGAAGTTCTATGAATCCTATTTTGGAAACGAAAGCGATCCAGAGCATATGTCTCCCATGGTCCTTTTCTGGGTTCATATTCAATTACATAAACTTGTGGAGCACTAGTACTAAATGTAACTTTCATTATCACTAATAATTTTGAAAATATTAATAATAAAAACTAGTTTCATATTATTGATTTTTTTATTTAACGATTATAATAATTAATTGGGTACAAATTTTCGTCATGCTGAACAAATTCAATTTTGTATGAACGTCCGATTACTCCTTTATTGATTACGTGGAAGTCTCCCTTCGTGTTTATTTCATTCAAAGAGTCCTCTGAAATTCTGCTGTACCTCGCAGGAAGAAAAAGGTGGTAGTTTTCCAACTCGAGAACCACACGATCTCCAAATGCAGTTTTGCATCGCCTTGCTGCAAC
Source organism: Dioctria linearis (assembly GCA_963930735.1). Classification (NCBI taxonomy): domain Eukaryota; kingdom Metazoa; phylum Arthropoda; class Insecta; order Diptera; family Asilidae; genus Dioctria; species Dioctria linearis. The sequence goes on from OZ005741.1 coordinate 152,713,666, forward strand.
AACCTTATATTTCTGGCCCAGCTCCATTTGGGATGTCTTCAGGATTGGTGAGCATTACTCCAGCTTTTTAGTTCTTCCATTGCGCCAGCCATTGTTTTACTCTAAGTTGTTGTTGCTTCCTTGAATTCCAAAATAAAACTGATTTAAGTTTAATCCTGTTTAAAGCAAATTTGCAATATCAGCACATTACGCTGAATGATTTATGTAATTTAATACCACACTTCCTGTAAGCAACCCAATTCCAAGAATTTTACTGATCGAAACGTTTCATTGGAATTCGTAAACATCCTGTTGTAAACAAATTTAAGCAATATCAGCAAATGATTCATGTTTATTCTACTGATCGAAACGTCTCATTGGAATTCGTAAACAAATTCGCATTTAAGCTGCATGGTTCATACACACCTGTGTAAACTTCCTGTTTACAAATTCGCATTTTAGCTGAATGAGTCATGCACACCTGTGTAAATAAATTTAAGCTATATCAGCACATTTATACTTTTCATCTAATTTGATGCCACACTTCCTGTAGGCAGCCAAAAATTTTATCATTCCAAGAATTTTGCTGATCGAAACGTTTCATTGTAATGTAAACAAATTTTCACATTTTCATGTATGTATTCATGTAAACAATCTTATTTGCAAATTCGACCAACAAAATAAAGTAATCAAATTAATTTGAGTGATTTTCTTATCGTGTAATTCGATATCATCTCAGCCTGTAAGCAAATTCGTTGGAATTCATCCTGTGCAATGACTATTGTAGCAGCAGGATCATTCATGTTTGCAAACCGTTGCTATAAAAGCGCAAGCAAACTATTGGGGAGCAGCAGTCAATCTAAGTAAAATTAGAAAAGCTTCTGACAACATTACATCCAAAAACTAAATATGTTATACACTATCGAAATTTGAAGCAATGCTTATCACATGGACTCATCCTGAAAAAAGTGCACCGGGTACTTCAATTCGACCAATCAGCTTGGCTTAAGCCATATATTGACTTAAATACCACCAAACGGATGCAGGCTACAAGCGATCATGAGAAGGACAGCTATAAGATGATGAATAATGCAGCTTTTGGTAAGACCATGGAAAATGTACGCAAGTATAGCGATATCAAGCTTTGCATGAAGTGGGAAGGTAGCTATGGTGCAAAAGCTCGGATTGCGGCACCCAACTTCCACAGTGCAACGATATTTGATGAGAATTTAGTTGCTGTGGAATTAAGGCGACTCAAAATCTTATTCAATAAGCCTCTCTATATTGGAATGGCAGTTATGGAAATTTCAACGATATGCCTCTACGATTTCCACTACAGTTTTATGCAACGTGAATTTGGAGATAAATGTTAAGTCATGTATACAGAAACAGATTCTCTAATATATGAACTTGAAACAAATTTGATACAAGTGATTACCCAGAAGATAACGAGTTCAATTTACCGCTCATGAATAAAAAGATTCCTAGTCTAATGAAGGATGAGCTGAATAGGAAAGTTATGAGTGAATTTGTAGGCTTGTGCTCGAAAATGTACAGTCTGCGTATAAACGCTGGTAAAAAAAGCGAAAGGAGTAAAGGCTAATGTAGTCCAGAAGCATATCATTTTCGAAGACTACGTCGAATGCTTGAATAACGAGCGAATATTAACTGCCAATCAGAGCTCCATACGATCCCATAACCATAACGTGTACACTGTCAGTCAAAAGAAGATCGCATTATAACTGCATGTATAAAGTATTATAATACTTTTAAATTATTAAGTGTTTCTTCAAGATATTATAAAACATCTTTGTTATTAATCCAAGAATTGTGTTTTGATGAAAATCCGAGCCATTTAACGTAAGCTTTATCTCGACTCTTCTTTATGATTTTCTCTACGAGATATAGGTTTGGGTGTTTAACTTTCAGCAGCTCCAATTCATAAAAGCCTCCTGTGATTGGATTTCCTTGATAATCTTCCAGCCGATATGTGATGGGGTTTGTGTTTTGAACTTTAATAATTTTAAAAATCTCAGCTGTCCATTTTGGTGTATAGCCTTTCTCAAATATATGCTTGTATTTGCTGATCCATACAAAATCTCCAACTTTATACTTTGCAGGAACAACAAACTTTATATGACTGTATACAGTTGAAAGCAGTTGTTTCTCATTGGAGGTGTTGATATCACGTGGTGTCATTTTTGTAGCTCGATGTATTCTTGAATTGTATTCAGTGAGAAGTTTCTTTACCATACCAATCCACTGATAAGTTCCATTAAAGCTGAATTCCTTCCACATCATATCCTTTAGAGTTCGGTTAAATCGTTCCACTATTGATGCTTTGAGGAAACTGTACGTAGAGTAATGATTAATTGCATGCTTCAGCATTAGATTTTTAAAGAGGCTGTTGTAGAATTCCTTTCCATCATCAGTCTGCAGGTTTTTAGGTATTCGTCCCTCGCTTAATATAGACTGCATGGCATCTCTTACTTCTACACCAGTTTTTCTTTTAATTGGAATTGCCCATGCATATTTGGAGAAGGTATCAATTACTGTCAGCAGATAGCGGTCACCCTTGTTCACATACTTGTAGGGATTCATTTCAACCAAGTCTGCCTGCCACAAGTCATCTAGTCCTTTGATAATCACACGACGTCGTTTAAAATTTTTTCTCGCTGGTTTATGCAGCTCATTTACCACTTGTCTCTTACTCATCGTAATTATAAATGAAACAGATTTCTCAAGAGTTTTTACTCATATACACCATCTTTTGGTGTCAAGTCTTTCTTATTTATTACTGAAGTAAACAGATAGTTTTCAATCTTCGCGATTTCATCATTGATATATAGCGTTAAATTTGTCACCTCTATATTAATAGTTTTTTTTATTTCTTCAACACTTATTTTAATTTTCTTGTCAACATAGTCTTTAGTAGTAGCATTATCATTTTCAAAGGGTTCACCAAGTCGTTTTATACACTTTGAGTTTAGATCGTAGTCTCCGTTTATCGTTAAATTAAATCCAATACCCCGCTCTCCTTGTTAGCCAGCTGGACCCTGAGCTCCTCGTTTACCATCTGGTCGTTGAATTCCTTGTTTACCGGCTGGTCCCTGAGCTGCTGTTGGTCCACGTTCACCTGCTTTCCCAAGATATCCTCGCTTAGAGAAACGTCCAAACTTGTCAACGCTCATCTGTAGATTGTGAAGAAGTATGGTAATAGAGTAGTATTTAAACTATAATATCTGCTTCTCGCAACTCCTCCAGGATAGATACAATTTCATTGTTGTGGCTGGTGTTTCCAGCCTGCTTTGGTGCCATTAGAAGGCGCAGTCTATCCACTAATTCATTTGGATCATCCCAGTAAAAGTGATCAATGTTTTCTTTAGGCAGACGCATTAGTCCCATGCCTTTATGCTGTATAAATTTACTGATTATAGCTTTATACTTAGCCGCTCTAGTACCTTTTATTTGTCTATCTTCAGCATAGTCACGTTTATATGCATTGGTATCTCTCAAAATAGATCCATAATTAGTTAAATCCTCTTTTGTATATAGATTTTTTAAAGGATCCTTCATAAATAGCAGCTCATATAACCCCAAAGTTGTTTTATAGCTCTTCCCCTTGATAACAATATTTCCTACATCATCAACATCAAACGTTGAATTACCGATTCTCCACGCGTTGTTATCATAGTAATCTCCATAGGTTGGATCAATTTTAGGGCTATTATCAGTGAATAGCTTTAAATAGTTTGAAACTATGTATCCAGTCGTATCTGGGGAGGTGACAGGAGACCTTCCTGTCAATGTTCTTGAATGTGTGGGTGTTGCGAATTCTTCTTCAGATGTTAAGGAATAATCTCCATAATTTATAGGCTTGCTACTAGCCTCCATTTTCACATATTTTCGTTTTGGAGGAGTAAAAGGTTCCGCAATTTCGTTGCCTTCTTCTTCTTTTGGTTCCAATTTGACTGGTGGCTCGTTTTTGACTCTGGTAACAAACTCTTTTAAGGGTTTGGTGATTGGCTTGAAAGTTTCTTCAAGTTGAGCTTCTGCTTCAATCCTTCCCGTCTTTAGAGCTTTAAATTTCCTTCGCACTGCATTCCTTGTCTTGATGATTTCTTTTAATAGATTTTCATTCAACTTCGATATTAACTGAATAACGGCTTTTCAAACAGCTCTGATAACAGGTAAACAGCCTTCCAAACAGCTCTGATAACAGCTTAACAGCTTTCGAACAGCTTTGGTAACAGCTTAATAGCTTTTAAAACAGCTCCGATAACAGCTTAACAGCTTTCCAAACAGCTCTGATAACAGCTTAACAGCTTTTCAAACAGGTCTGATAACAGGTGAACAGCTTTAATTTACTCAGCAGTTCCACAGGATTCGGTGTGCTTTCGGCTGAGTAACAACTTCGACTTATGAAGATTTCGCATGTTTCACCTTTTATAGTACAATGAAGGTATCAAATCCTTTACGGTAGCGCCCCTTGTTTAATGAGCTATCCTTACCAATCATCAAGAAACCACATTCATCCTTCCAACACTCAGCACAGGCTCTTAGAAATTTCTCAAACTTCATGTCTGTATTCACATGACCATTATAGATATGTTTCAAATTCAAGTCATCTTGCTGGAATAAGATGATTAAATTAGCATTGTCACGTATTAAGTGCTTTGGTATATGCGTATATGTTTGACAGGGATAGAAGCTGTCTATATCTTCGTGACGACCTATGCAAAAATAGGATCGCACATTATCTTGCTTTTCACATGCTACATCATCGAAAATAAACACTGAATGTGATTTGGCTTCCTCTAGTGCTAGAACGTCGCAGTTATTTGAGTATGTATAATACCCCAATCCTGATATGGGAGTCATCACTCGCTTCAAGTATTCATACTTTGGTTGATGCAAAGATTTTGAATATATGTAAATATTTTCATATCTCAGGCCATTGGGATGTTCTAGCAAACTTATCATAACATTAGTTTTTCCACAATTCGATGGCCCAACAATGATGCTCCTTATGCTATTAGGCAATAAGGAACCATGCTTCTTTTTCACCTTCATAACAGCCACATCAGCATTTCGAACAGGAAAAGCTTGTTGTTGTTTAATGAACCGCATATTGAAGTCTAACGTGATTCTTATAAGTATACGTGATTATATTACATTTCAACAGTATCATCGGAACCTTATAAGATGTCGGATCACAAATCGAAACGCTCCAGAAAATCTTTGAAAGGGGGCAGAGGACTGGTAAATTCAATCATCAACAAATTACCTGTAGAATTACATCTACCGGGATACCAGTACTGTGGACCAGGAACAAAGTTACAAAAAAGATTGGCGAGAGGAGATCCGGGCATTAATCCATTGGACGCAGCCTGCAAAGAACACGATATGGCATACTCGCGACATAAAGATACAAGTGATCGACATATAGCTGATAAAATATTAGCTGAAAAAGCCTGGCAGCGTGCAAAATCTACGGATGCAAATTTGAGTGAACGTGCCAACGCCTGGCTTATAACAAACGCAATGAAGGCTAAAATTAAGCTAGGTATGGGTCTTAAGGCTAAAAATAAACGCCAACCCACATTCCGAGAAGCAGTACGAAATGCACGTAAGATTTTAAAAATAAAAAAACCAAAAGACTTGATGGAAGCTATAAAAATAACCCTTAGTGCAGCTAAAAATATTGTGAAAAGAAAGAAGAAATCAATTAAAACTCCACGAGTGATACCTGTACCAAAGGTTGGTGGGGCACTTCCATTCCTCATCCCGTTGTTTGCTGGGCTTTCAGCATTGGGAGCACTATCGGGAGGTGCAGCAGGCATAGCTAAAGCAGTAAATGATACCAGTGCGGCAAAGGCAAAATTGGAAGCCGTACAGAAAAGGACTTGGACTATATCTACATGCTCAACCAAAAAACTATTAATGACGCTACCCAAACGACCGCTAAACGAGTTGGATCTTCACAAGTATACCACACACTTACCGCACTTCAGAGGAGTATATATGCGTGATAATCTACCTAAAAAGCCATGGAAGCGAGAAAGCGGTATTGTTAACTTGGACATCTCAACTGGAGCAGGTACACACTGGGTAGCGTACTACAAGAAAGGTGATAACATCGAATACTTTGATAGCTTTGGCAACCTCCAACCACCAAGGGAGCTCATAAACTACTTGGGTAGTAATATTACGTACAACTACAGTTCTTATCAGAATTATGATGCAGTAATTTGCGGTCACTTATGTTTAGAGTTTTTATATAATTGTTATAGCCATTAATTATTATCTATAAATAAATGTATCTATATTGAAATTGTGACAGTTCATTATCATCTCTACTCACTGCTGAGTACTTTCCTCCCCTGGAGCTAGCAACGGATTATCTTTGTGGATTAATTGATTTTCAAACATACAACTCTATACCAATTATTGATGTGAGCAATAATCTGGTTCATGTAGGGAATGAGGTTGTTGAGATACCTGTTGGATCCTATGAGATTGACGATATAGCAAAATATGTACAAGCATACTTGGATAAAGAAAGGAAAAGGATAAAGTTTGCGATAAACGCTAACATTAATACATTGAAGAGTGAAGTTAAGGCAACTGATGAAATACATTTTGAAAAACAGAGATCCATAGCTCCTCTGCTAGGATTCAGTAAAAGAAACTTATCTGCTAATATAGTGCATACATCAGAGTTGCCAGTCAACATCATTAAAGTAAATACTATATTCGAATGTAATATTATATCAGGATCATTCTTCAACAACACACAAGTACACACTCTCCACGAGTTTTCACCGAACGTGGGGCCTGGGTATAAAATAGTGGAGGTACCCAAAAATGTAATCTATTTGCCTGTAAACACCAAACGTATAAGTTCTCTAACATTGAAGCTCCTTGACGAAGACGATGACTTAATCAACTTCAGAGGAGAGACTATAGCCATCAGGTTACATTTGAAGCCACATCATGTTGATATACAATAATAATAAATACGAGTTCGGAGCAGACAAGATCATTAGTCAGCGGACAACCTTGAAGCGATCAAGACCTACATTAACACCTGCAAATATAGCATATTTACAATCGATAGGCTTAACGCTGAAAAAATGAATACTAGATATTGCACTAGACGCTCACTTTGATAACAGTGTTACTAAATTTGAACATCACTCCTATTCACCATTTCTAACATCATTTAAAAACAGCGATGAAATCCGTATCTCTGTACAACATCAGGACTTGAATCTTCTACCCAGCAGGAGTTTTCTTTACATTGAGGGATCTCTAACAAAGCTGGATGGAACCGTTTCAGCAACTGTAATATTAGCTAACAACGCTCTACCATTTCTTTTTGAGGAAATACGCTATGAATTGAATGCAGTGGAAATCGATCGTACAACAAATCTTGGGATTGCGACAACATTAAAAAACTACGTATCGCTAAATGCAAATGTAAGCAGGATACTACTCAACGGCAGCTGGTCACCAGATTCATCCGTTATACCAGCCAATGGACTGTTTAACTATTGTGTACCTCTGAAATATTTATTGGGATTCGCTGAAGATTACAAGCAAATTCTGATAAATTCCAAACATGAACTCATATTGATCCGGAGCAGGACAGACGATAATGCCATTATATCACCCACTGATGTGATGAAAATTGAAATTACCAAACTTCAATGGAGTATTCCACATGTTACAGTATCCGATGATGAAAAGCTGCAACTATTTAAAATTATCGGGAGAGGTCGCCCGATACAAATACCATTCTGCAGCTGGGACATATATGAGTATCCAGTACTACCGGAGTCCACGCATCAAACCTGGTCAGTTAAGACTTCCACTCAACTGGAGAAACCTCGATTTATCATCTTAGCATTACAAACGGATCGAAGGAACGATAAAACCAAAGATGCAAGCAAGTTTGATCACTGTCAACTCAACCGATTTTACAGTTCATTTGAACTCAGAAACATATCCCTATGATGATTTGAATTTGAAATTTGATTTGAATAGATACGCATTGCTGTATGAGATATATATAAAGTTTACACAATCATACTATGGTCATCAGTATCAGCCGTTCTTCACATGGGAGAAGTTCAAAACCGATGCTCCGATCGCTGTCATTGATTGCTCACATCAAAATGAAACAATAAAAACTGGACCTGTTGACATAAGGCTAGAATTCAAGACATCTGAAAATATACCGGCTAATACAACAGCATATTGCCTGCTTCTGCACGATCGAATAGTGGAATACAGTCCGCTGACAAGTGAAGTTAGAAAGTTAAATTAAGAAAATGGCTGTCATCGTAGACGTCCAAGGATTCAAAACAAATCTCAATGAATTCATCACTAAAGAACTGGTAATTTTAAACAATGAAAACCAGATGCAGCACTTTATATTTCAACCACCGTTCAGATACAAAGATTTGACTTCAGCAAAAAAGAGACAAGTAAAATGGCTTCAACACAATTTTCATGGATTCCGCTGGGATGATGGCTACATACCGTATCACAAGCTGTACACTATAGTTGAACCACTGCTTCGAAACAAAACCGTATATGTAAAGGGAGCTGAAGAAGTTCATTGGGTGCAGAAAATAGTTGGAGAGGATGAAATCATTATTAACGTTGAAGATGAATACAACTGTGGAAAACTAATAGAGATTAACACAAATGCGCCATCTTGCCAAGTTCATATTGGACAATGTGCTATAAGAAATACTTTTATTGGAAATAAAAACAAGTGTTTATAAAACATAAGACTTTTCAATACACACATACCCCAGAACCCTCACTGACATCGTCTAGAATCTGTTCATGGTGATGTCATGTTGTGAAATTCGAATAATGCTGATATCTACAACTTCCCTGCTAAGAAAACTTATTTAGGTGCAGCAAAACCATGATGACGTCGTCATGCCGATATCTAGAACTCTCCCGCTAATAAAAGAAAACAGCAAAATCAAGGCATGCTGGTAGTTCCGGCTAAGACCGCTAGGGTACCTTACTCAAGAAATGGCACATAGAGGATTTCTGATGAAAATTTCGTCCCCCCCCCCCTAATACCTCCACCTCAACCATCTAGAATCCATTGGCATGAACAAAAATTTCCTAGCGTCAACTTTAATTATTACCGAAAGCCTACATTTCGGGGCACCACATATCTATTTAAGGAAACCGTAGTACGGGAGCATGCTGGTAGTACCTGCTAATGCCGCTAGGGCGCAGTCAAGACCAAATGACACATCCCGGTAGTACCGATTAATCCCGCTAGGGCGCAGTCGAGACTCAAAGAAACCAAAAGCCTACATTTAGGCGCAACACATATCTATTTAAGAAAACCGTAGTACGGGAGCATGCTGTTAGTACCGGCTAATGCCGCTAGGGTGCAGTCAAGATGAAATGATACATCCCGGTAGTACCGATTAATCCCGCTAGTCGAGACTCAATGGTGCACCCAAGACACAATTGTCCACCCAAGGCGCAATGGTGTACCCAAGACACAAACCAATACAACCAAGGCATAAACCTACATTTAGCACGGACTCAAACCACCTAGCGACGGTGGCGCCATCTGTGGCGAAATCCTGGAGGCTTAAAAAAAAGTGGGCCGGAACATACATAGCTTACTTACTGTTTTTCTCATCTTATTCCATCTATACATATTTTTTAGGTTATTGTCCTAGATGTCCTCCGGTAAGTGTTGAGTTTAAATTATTCAATATTTCCTGTATTTCTTTTTTATTTGTTATGTACCTTTGCGGTTTAAATATTTTTATTTTTATGTTTCTCAATACTCTGTTACCTAGGTTTTTAAGTGCGATTATATTAATTAAATGAAATATTTGACTTTCTGCAGAAAGTTTCAGAGTCTTGGTCTGAAATTGTTTACTATAATCATCTTCCAATATTTCGAATACCTGCTCTAATGCTGGTTCTACTGACTGGTTTCGTTTCATTTCTATGTACCGCTTATATAATATATTATTGTTGTGCACTATATTTATTTCTATCTTTTCCTTTTTTGAGTTGTGATTTTTAAATTGTATTTCCGGTAAATCTTCTACTCCGGTTGGTGAAATTGCCTCTGACATACGCAGTTGATCAGGCTGAGCAGTTATTGGGCTATTTATACCGTTGTGTCTTGTTTTATCTGCTTTTTCATTGCACGTGCTTGTATTTGCAGAATACTAATATCTTTTAGGTCGTTTATATCTCTTTTTATTCTAGATAGTGCTTCTGGTCCGACGTTTTCTTTTCCTTTAACGTAGTGTATTTCAAAATCAAATTCCTCTAGGTCCAATCTCATTCGTGTTAGTTTGGACGAAGGGTTTTTCATCCCAAATAAATATGCAAGTGGTCGGTGGTCTGTTCGTACCAAGAATTTTCTGCCATAAACGTAGGGCTTCAAATATGTTATTGCCCAATGTATGGCTGCTAGTTCCTTTTCTATTGTCGATTTATTTCTCTCTCCATGTGTGAACGTTTTGCTGGCATATGCCACCGGGAGCTCTTTCCCATCAATGTTCTGTGCCAATATTGCCCCGCACGCATCTTTTGATGCATCCGTTGAAATTATGAACGGTTTTTTTAAATTAGGATGTTGTAATATTGCTGGGGACAATAGTATATGTATTAGAGTTTGGAATGCCTTTTGGTGGGTATCTGACCAGTCTAATTTAGTATTCTTACGGAGCAATTTGTTCAATGGTAGTGCGATGCTCGCAAAGTTAGGGACGAAACGCCTGTAATAATTGCAAAAGGCGACGAAGCGTCTGGGACTGCGTAATTTTTGATGGCTTTGTATGTCGAGCTATCTGGTTTGATGCCTTACGCAGATATTTGGTGACCTAGGTACGTGACTTCAGTTTGGAAAAATTTACATTTCTCGGGATTGAGTTTGAGATTTCTCTCCCTGAGTCTTTTGAATACTGCTACTAGATTTTTGAGATGGTGCGCTTGAGAACACCCTATTACTATTATATCGTCGATATATAGGAAGGCTACTTCTGGGGCTAGTCCGGCCATAGCAATGGCCATCATTCTCTGAAAACTATTTGGACTTATATTAAGTCCGAAAGCGAGTCGCGTATATTGGTAGTGGCCTTGGTTGGTAGAAAAAGCAGTGAGTTTCCTAGAGTCTTCATCTAGTGGTATTTGATGAAACCCTGACATGAGATCTAATGTAGAGAAGTACTTAGCCCGACCCATTTGATCCAGTATATCTTCTAACCGAGGTAGTTGGAATTTGTCAACAAGGACTTTTTTATTTAAATTTCGAAAATCAACTACCAATTGCAACTTTTTCTCCTCGTTTGTGGACTTTTTGGGCACTAGTAGTATGGGGGAGTTAAGTTGTGAAACCGAATTTTCTATAACTCTATCTGTCAGCATCTTTTCTGCTTGCCGATTAATTTCATATTTATGAGTTTCCGGTAATCGGTAGTTTTTAGTATACACTGGCCTATTATCGGAAAGCTCTATTTTTTGTTTGTAAAAATTATTTATCGTTAGTGGTTCATTCGCTGGAGCAAATATGTCTTGGTATTGTCGGCATGCATTTTCGAACTGTGGTCTGGCATTGTTTGGGATGCTGTTCAGATTCAATTTTGACATTACTTTGCTAGCTCTATCAGAGGTTTTTGGTACTGTGTCGATAATATGGACGTGGTCTAAGGGTGCCGCTTTAATTATATGTTTTTTGAATGTTATGGTTTCATCTGTGATGTTTAAAATTCTTACTAGGGGGTTGTTTCGTGATATTATTGTTCCCGATATGAAGATTCCTGGATGGATTTCTTCATTTTGAACCACTAAGTCATTAGACGTGCCCGTTTGCGATATTTCTACACTTCGGAAAATCTCACATCTTGGGGGTATGGAGATTGAGTTTGTGGTGGGTCCACCTGAAATTGGTAAAACTACCGAATCGTTATTTGTGCTAATGGAGAGCGTCCATGTATCGTAGTCGATATTAGCCTTGAACTTTGTAAGGAAATCTAGTCCCAATATCGCATCGGCTTGTATGGCGAAGTCATTGTCTACTATTTGGAATAGATGCTCTACTGAGAATTGCTTGTTGAACTGAATTTTTGTGTAGGTTGCTCCGATTGACTGTTTCTTTGCGTCAGTTATTCCTTGTATTAGGCATGTATGTTTTGGATAATATTGCTGGTCTTTGCTAATTTTTTCTCTTTTGAATATAGAGATATCAGCTCCCGTGTCTATGATGAATGTACATATTTTGCCACACATGTCCACATATGCTGTGATGAAGTTTGCTAAGGAGAGGTTTAATTGGTGTATTCTTGGTGTGTTTGAGTTGTTTCCCCCAACCCGATTGTTTCTGAATCTGGCTGACGGTCTTGGTATTCCCCCGATTCGCAGCGATTAATTCTTCTGCTGATTTGAGCATTTGGTCTGTTTCTATAGTGATTATAATTGTGGTTACTCTGGTTTTGGGCTGTATTCGTATTTTGTCGCCAAACTTGATTTGATCGCTGTGGCCAGTTGTTTCTGTTTCCGTTGTTATTGCGTCCGTGGTTACGTTAACGCATTTATTTGCTTTTACAAGGAGACACTTTATCGTTTCTTCTTTTTCTTTTAATGTTTTCTCCGTATAAGGGCGGTATTTACTTTTCACGAAATTACTTATAATATTTTCTAATTCATTTTTTATTTTTTTTAAATTGTCAATTTGTTAGACACTTATTTAGACTGTAAGTTGTGCTGGTGTACTTAGGTATTTTTTCTAAGTCCTCGCCTATGATTTTTATAAAGTTTGTATGTAAATTCGGCAACCTTAAGTAAAACAATTATTGCTAGAATGATTATTATTTTTTCGTTTTTCACAGCAACTGTATCTTCGATAATAACGTTTTTTATTATCTGTCCGTTATTTTCGGAATTTTTCGACTGTGTTTTACCCATTATCCTGGTGCGGGAGAGAAAATATTTTATAAGACGAAAAAAAAAATTTGTGTAAAATTAAAATTTTTTATTTTTTTTTATTTATTAACTTCTACATGAACATTATTTATATTTTATTCTATTTTAATTCTAATCTGATTAATTCTATTTATATGTAACTATTTTCTTTTTATTAGGTATATTTAATTGCTTTTTGTGATTGACACGAGTTTCAGGAAGTGCTGCTTTTCTTCCTCTGTTGATGAAGTTTCCGCTCGGAGTATATAATAGGTGAGATCCCGTCTTAATTTCTTTCTTTTTGCGCCTCTGGTGTGTTTTCTTTTTTCTGCCTGCTGTACGCGGCTTTGTTGCTCTTCCAAAGTCAATTTTCTTGGTCCAGTCCTTTTTAACTCATCAGTATGTTGGTTAATTGGTTGTGGGATGTATCTGGGGATGGATTGCCTGCTGGGTACAACGTTAATTTTTCCACTTCACTCTCCGGTACTTTGATTATTGTTCCTGCCAGTTTAAATAATTTGCTGAAGGCCTCGTCTATTATCTGTTTTTCCATGTGGCAGAATTATTTTTCTTTAGAATGTGATAAAGTTTTATTATTGATCTTTGATTTTGGTTTCTTGGAGACTTCTTGAAGTTTTTTTTTTTTTTTAATCCTTTTGTTGCAGTTCCTTACGTCACGGCATGTGATACCAGTTTATTGATAATTAGTCACGGTCGCCGTGTGGTACAGCTAAACAAAATACTCGTACACTGATACTAAAAATCCAACGCTGAGTCTTGGGAGCAGCTAAGAACAGCGCTGACTCCTGAAGAGTGTTTATATCAGCGCTAACTCTAAAATGTATAGCGGAGCAGCTAAGAACAGCGTTGACTCCTGAAGAGCGGCTATATCAGCGCTAACTCTAGAATGTATACCGGAGCAGCTAAGAACAGCTTTGACTCCAATGTCTACTTCGGTTGAGCAAAATAAAACACTCCGTATACTTTTTACTAATGTCAAATAAAAAGTGACTTTATTTTACCCTTTCTTATCTTATTTATATTTAAAATTATCTGGTTGACCTAAGTTGGTTCCCATGCTTAAAATGCTTATTTTACAATAATTGCATGAGAACCAATTGACATCGATTAATTAAAATCCAATAAACAAAGCTTGCGTTGCACTGTTTCACCTTTACGATTTCATTCATAACTTGCCGCTACTTTGTAATTTGAGCTAAAACAAACAGAAGTCAGTTTATCATCGTCTTTTGTTTGTTTTAGCTTTTATATGCAGAAGGGAGTTAGGTAGGTCGGAGTCAATTCACATTTGAGTTTATGCATATGCATGTCGCTGACCTCACTTGAGGCAGATAGCGATTGCTCATTATGCTACCTACATACATGTGTTATTGAACTCTTACTTTCCCACCGTGATTATGGAAGTTTATGCAAATTCTATGCTTGTGCTTTTGGGGTATTTTCGTGCGTATTACAACTATATTGTTAAAAAGTGCAATAGAAACATGCATAAATTTCAAGTTGCATTTCGGAAGTGCAATAAGAGTGCTAGGAAGCGACATTTCGAGAGCTGTCTTGAGCAAATTAAATCATTGAGAGCACTATTGAGAACTCGCCGTCGGGGCGGAAGAATTACTCGCGTAAGAAGAAGTGATTTTGTAAAGTGGGAGGAAGTAAAGACAGCGTTCGCAGACAGGATTCGACAAGGTGTTATTGCAAATTTAAAACATATCGAGCCGAAGCTATTTATGCAAAACGTTGCCAAATTATTTACGCGTCGTGTTAAGAATACCTTAAAACATTATTTTAATATTAAAGTTTCTACAACGTTTTGCGGTGAATTTGTTAAAGAAACTGGTGACAATGAAATTATAAAAGACATTAAATATTTCCAAGCGAGAACTGCTCCAATTAGTGCAGATGATAATTTACAGGAGTGGTTTAAATCAAACATTTTGGATCCAATTAACACTCAGCTGGAAGAATTCCAGGAAAAAGACAGTGGCTGGGCACTGCACTCTATAATACATCTAGGAGTACACATAAACAAGCTTGAACAGCTCCGAGGAACTCGTATATATCTCTGCCGAAGGAAAGTGCTTTAAAGCAAGCTTGCATCAATGTGAAAAATAACAATGAAGCATGCTTCGCGTGGGCAATAACATCAGCGCTATATCCTGTAAATATTAACACTAATAGGACCTCATCATGTCCACATTATTAAACCGTGCTAAATTTAACTGGAATAATATTTCCCATGACGCTTAAGCAGATTAAACAATTTGAAGGACAGAACAATTTGTCAATAAACGTATTCATCCTAGAGAACGAACATTCCTTCACCACTGTTCCAGTTAGACTTACGAAACACAGGTTGGAGCGACATGTAAATCTCTTAATGCTACAAGATGACTATGACCAGGCTGATGGTGCGGGAAATGATCAAAATATACAGCGAGTCCAGGAACATGAAGCTCACAGCATAGGATTCTATTTCCACTGCAAATATGATGCTAAGCTCTCATATTACAGAGCATAACGAGGCAAGGACTATCAACAATGGTTTGCATTAGAATTGCAAAAAATTGTCTCCATAGCTGTACAGGAAAAGCTGGACATCAGACCAATGCAGCCCCTGGCTAAAGAGGAACGGCGTTCGCATATGGAAAGTACATGCTACCATATATGCGAAAAAACCTTTGCCACCGATGAGGAACGAGTCCGGGACCATTGCCACTTAACAGGTAAATACTGAGAATCATAATTCCATTCATTTTTTTTTCATAATTTCTCTTAACAGGAAAATACCGAGGACCAGCCCACAATGCTTGTAATCTGATGTATCAAGATTGTCCCATAGTTCCAGTCATTTTTCACAATTTATCTGGATATGCCCACTTCATTATTAAGGATAGAGCTACAAGCCATTCCTGGGAAAGTGGATCTCCTACCAATAAATAAAGAAAGATACCTTTCGTTCACCAAGCACGTTGAAGGCAGTCATATCAAATTCAGATTCATCGATTCCTTCCGTTAATAAATATTACAAGAGCTGTATGGCAGGAATTGGATGATGATGACTTTAAACTACTTATCCGCAAAGGTGTCTTCCCATACGACCTCGAATACCTCGAATACCTCTCTCTATGAATAGCAGTATATCTACGTCGGTTATCAGCTCTAGTTTCACTTTGGTATATTTTAACATTGCATCCCATGTTAGACCTGGCATGGTGTAATAATGTGCAGAATCCAAATTGTACGTCTTTATACATACAATTCGAAAGTTCTCAAACACATCAGCCAATAGAAGGACATCAGTTTTCAAGTATTGATCGGAATATTCGCCAAGTGTCTGTATTTCAAATGTCCTCCACACCCATTCTGCGCGGCTGTAGTCCTCAGAGTTGCTCTTGCGCAGGTAAGTGTTGGAAATCCAATTTTGTCCAATCGTCAACGAAGTCGTATGGGAAGACACCTTTGCGCGTAAGTAGTTTAAAGTCATCATCATCCAATGCCTGCCATACAACGCTTGTAATATATAATTTATCCATTGGCAGCAATGATGATAGCTTATCTAAGGATTCTGCCATAAAACGGAAGGAATCGATGAATCTGAATTTCATATGACTGCCTTCAACGTACTTGGTGAACGAAATGTATCTTTCTTTATTTATTTGTAGGAGATCCACTTTCCCAGGAATGGCTGTAGCTATATACTTAATAATGAAGTAGGCATAATATCCAGATAAATTATGAAAAATGACTGGAACTATGGGACAATCTTGATACATTTTTTACCTCGCTGTGTCGTTGACTGCGGCTGGTGGCGCCCAAATTTTTGTGTTGTTGTGTGTCGCTTTTTTTTCTTTTTTGCTTTTTTGTTTTTGCCTTCAGCATGCAGAATTTTATTTTAGATTTCTGCAACATTCGCGGATTAAGAGCAAATCGGTTATCGGTGTACTGCCACCTTAACTCAAAAAATCCGGCAATTCTTGCGCTAAGTGAAACCAAGGTCGTTTCTGATGCTGATATTAATCAGTATCATGTCCCTGGTTACAGCTTCGTGCCTCTTTTTTCTCAGCATAGAGGGATCGCAGTATATATTCGGAATGATGTGGCCTTTACTATTCTTCAAGATTTTCCTTCTGCTAATCCAGAGTTTAATTATATCTGGATTAGGTTCAAACTTCACAAGCACATCATATACTTCTGTTTCCTTTATCGCAGCCCAAATATGTCTGATGACGACACGGTATCCGTATTTGACAATATCTCCAACAATATTGATCATTTGCTTTCTGTTTCCCCCTCTTCCGAAATCGTCCTGGCAGGCGATTTTAATGTTCATAATATACCGTGGCTCAGACATTCTTCTACCACAAGTCCTGCGGGCCGTTTCGTTGAACTCTTCTGTGAACCTTTTAATTTGCAACAGCTAGTCGATGCACCAACGCGAATTCCTGATGCAGCTGGAGATAAAGCTAATTTACTCGACTTGTTTCTAACAACTCATCCTGACAAATATTCCATTTCAGTCGGTTCCCCTCTTGGAAATTCAGACCATTGTTTAATCACGGCTCAATTTACCACCTCAAACCTGTGCCGCCCAACTGCTCCACCTACAAGTAGGCTTCTTTGGCACTATAAGAATGCTGATTGGGAAAGTCTCAATAAGTATCTTAAAGAAATTGATTGGTCGGTTTGTTTTGCTTCGAGGGATGTTGATGAATGCACATTACAATTTAGTAACATACTAAATCTTGGCATGCGTGAATGCATTCCGTATTCTTACAGCAGGTCTCAACAACAGCATGATCGCTCCTGGTTTAACGATAAGTGTAACCAAGCTATAAAAGCGAAAGAGTCTGCTTTTCGCGCCTATCAATTGTATCCATGTCCGGAAATAAAACAAGTCTACAAGACTGCACGGAACACCTGCAAGTCCATTATCCAGAGAGAAAAATTTCTTTTTGACCAGAATATTAGACAAAGAATCTTGACAAGCCAGCCGCAAAGGTAGCAAAGGTTTCTGGTCCCTGGTCAAAACCATCAGGAACAATTTCACCAGTTCCTCTATACCTTCACTACTTAATAATGGTGAAGTGATTGTTGACTCCCTGGATAAAGCTAATATTTTAGCTGCTAGATTCGCTTCAAATTCTCGTCTTCCACCAACTTCACAAACACCTGTTTTGCATCGCCCGTGTGAATGTGTACAAGAGCCAATACACGTTCGTACGAGGGATGTGTTCAGGGTCCTTAAGGATATCAACGTCTCCAAAGCCGCAGGTCCTGATGGTTTTTCGCCCCTGTTAATTAAAAGCTGCGCCTCATCCTTGGCTAAACCTCTGCGCAAACTCTTCTACTTGTCTTATTCGACAGGAAAATTTCCAACTGCTTGGAAGCTAGCTCACGTTCAGCCTATTCCTAAGAAAGGAGAGGGTAGCGATCCCTCAAATTATCGACCAATTGCCATCACTTCGATTCTTTCAAAGGTTTTTGAATCTATCATTAACTCAAAATTAATGAAGTATCTAGAAACTAATCATCTCATCAACGATCGCCAATATGGCTTCCGAGCTGGACGCTCATCTGGAGACTTGCTGACCTTTCTTACGGAACGTTGGAACCGTAGTCTTCACAATTTTGGTGAGTCTAAAATCGTTGCTCTAGATATTTCAAAAGCCTTTGATAGAGTCTGGCATCCAGCCCTTTTAGCCAAACTTAAAGCACTTGGTCTCTCCCCTCCTCTTCTATTATGGATTGAAAGTTTCCTATCTAGTCGCCAAATACGTGTTATATTAGATGGCGTTACATCTGAACCGCATCCCATAAATGCCGGTGTGCCTCAAGGCTCTGTTATCTCTCCAACTCTCTTTTTAGTTTTCATTAATGATCTGCTTTCCCTTACTTTCAATCCCATCCATAGTTTCGCAGATGACAGTACTCTTGATTTCGCTTACTCCTTTGACACTCTTGCGGAATCCAGGGGGAATGCCACATGTGTTAAACGAGATTGCATGACTAGATCATTGAATAACGATCTTAACAGTATCCTCAGTTGGGGCAAAGCGAATCGCGTCGAATTCAATGCATCTAAGACACAAAGCTGTCTCATCTCATTAAAACAAGATCATAACTTAACCACACCCGTTTCTTTTGATGGAGCATTAATTTCTGATTCACCGTCACTAAGCATTCTTGGCATTAATATTTCCAGTAAGTTAAACTGGACAGATTACATCTTCTCTGTTGCCAAAGAAGCATCGAAATGTCTTGGATTTCTGAAAAGGTGTAAGAAATATTTCAGCCCGTCAAATCTAGCGCTCCTCTACAAGTCCTACATTAGACCTAGAATGGAATACAACTCCCATATATGAGCCGGGGCTGGTCGCACAGCCTTAGCTTCATTGGATATTGTCCAAAAGAGAGTCTTCAAGCTCATTGGCGATTTGGCAATAACTTGTCATATCGACTCACTCGAGCACCGCCGCAATGTTGGATGCCTTTCGCTCCTTTATAGCTATATGCATGGTCAATGTTCTGATGAAGTATCTAGTCTAATCCCTTGTAGAATGATTCCTGCACGCAATACTCGCGCTGCAAACCGCGCACATCCTTTAACCCTTCAAATTACTTTCGTCCGTACAGTAAAATTCCGAGATGCTTTTTTATCCCGAACAGTGCGAATGTGGAACAGCTTACCATCTTCTGTTTTTCCTCCGGCATACAATCTGCGGAAGTTTAAGGGCGACACACATCGGCACCCTCGCCACTCTCCTCACAATCCCTAATCCTTTCCCTATCTCCTTCCTGCCATGCTGTGCTTTGCATCATAGGGTATCCCCTGAGCTTGGCTTAATAATATAAAAAAAAAAAAAAAAACATCAGATTACATGCATTGTGGGATGGTCCTCGGTATCTTCCTGTTAAGAGAAATTATGAAAAAAAGTGAATGGAATTATGATTCTTAGTATTTACCTGTTAAGTGGCAATGGTCCCGGACTCGTTCCTCATCGGTTGCAAACGTTTTTTCGCATCTATGGCAGCAAGTACTTTCCATATGCGAACGCTGTTCCAAGACAATTTTTTGCAATTCTAATGCAAACCATTGTTGACAGTCCTTGCCTCGATATGCTCTGTAATATGAGAGCTTAGCATCATGTTTGCAGTGGAAATAGAATCCTATGCTGTGAACTTCATGTTCCTGTATTCGCTGTATATTTTGATCGTTTCCCTGAATCGGTTTCAATCTTGACTCAAGATCAGCATACACACAAAACGGGACTGGATTCTTATGGTTATAATTCTTACATTCCAGCCATTTCTTTTCCTCTGAGGGAAACATAATCCTGCAGTCATTTTGATTCTCGCATTCAGGAGTGTGTGATGCCAATTTTTCTTTAGAGTAAAAGTAGAGCAAACATCTGTCGCATATATACACTCTCTGAATATATTTCGAAATTTGTTTCGATACAAGGCGTGAAAGATCTTTGATCCAGCAGAAATGATATCTGCCCGCATCGTCATCATCATCATCCATATGATCATCAGCCTGGTCATAGTCATCTTGTAGCATTAAGAGATTTACATGTCGCTTCATCCTCTGTTTCGTAAGTCTAACTGGAACAGTGGTGAAGGAATGTTCGTTCTCTAGGATGAATACGTTTATTGACAAAATTTTCTGTCCTTCAAATTGTTTAATCTGGTTAAGCGTCATGGGAAATATTATTCCAGTTAAATTTAGCACGTTTGAATAATGTGGATATGATGAAGTCCTATTGGTGTTAATATTTACAGGATATGGCGCTGATGTTATTGCCCACGCGAAGCATGCTTCATCATTATTTTTCACATTGATGCAAGTTTGCTTTAAAGAAATTTCCTTCGGCAGAGGTATATACGAAGATCCTTGGAGCTGTTCAGGCTTGTTGATGTGTACTCCTAGATGTATTATAGAGTGCAGTGCCCAGCCACTGTCTTTTTCCTGGAATTCTTCCAGCTGAGTGTTAATTGGATCCAAAATGTTTGATTTAAACCACTCCTCTAAATTATCAGCTGCACTAATTGGAGCAGTTTTCGCTTCGAAATATTTAATGTCTTTTATAATTTCATTGTCACCAGTTTCTTTAACAAATTCACCGCAAAACGTTGTAGAAACTTTAATATTAAAATAATGTTTCAAGGTATTCTTAACACGACGCGTAAATAATTTGGCAACGTCTTGCATAAATAGCTTCGGCTCGATATGTTTTAAATTTGCAATAACACCATGTCGAATCCTGTCTGCAAACGCTGTCTTTACTTTCTCCATTTTTACAAAATCACTTCTTCTTACGCGACTAATTCTTCCGCCCCGACGGGGAGTTCTCAATAGTACTCTCAATGATTTAATTTGCTCAAGACAGCTCTAGAAATATCGTTACCTAGCACTCTTATTGCACTTCCGAAATGCAACTTGAAATTTATGCATGTTTCTATTGCACTTTTTAACAATATAGTCTTTATTCACTGAATTTTTTAAATACCCCATCGCATCTTTTCGCAAATTTTCAACTATTGAAAAACTTTTATTTACTAACACCGAAGACATTTTTAATTTTTTGTATGTTTTTAAACTGTCACTGAAACCCACTAAAACTGACTGATGCTCCCCAAGAGTTTACTTGGGCTTTTATAGGAACGGTTTGTAAACATGAATGATCCTGCTGCTACAATAATCACTGCACAGGATGAATTCCAAAGAATTTGCTTACAGGCTGAGATAATATCGAATTACACGATAAATAAAAAACCATAAATCATTCAAATTAATTTGATTTCTTTATTCTGCTGGCCGAATTTGCAAATATGAGTGAGATTGTTTACATGAATGTATTTCAAGATAAAAAAGAAAATGTGAAAACTTGTTTACTTTATGCGAATTCCAATGAAACGTTTCGATCAGTAAAATTCTTGAAACAATAAAATGTTTGGCTGCCTACAGGAAGTGTGGTATCAAATTACATGAAAAGAATAAATGTGCTGATATAGCTTATATTTGTTTACACAGGTGTGCATGACTCATTCAGCTAAAATGCGAATTTGTAAACAGGAAGTTTATACGGGTGTGTATGAACAATTCAACTTTAATGCGAATTTGTTTACAGCGGTGATATCAAATTACATCATAAACAGGGGAAGCATGCCTAATGATTGGTAAACATTTAATATTTGATACCAAGAACCCCCACAGAAAGTGATCCAGAACTTCTGATATCTACAAATTCCTCGCTAAGAAATATTCAGGTAAGAAAACAGCAAATCCAAGGCAACATCATGCTGATATCTACAACTTCCCAGGGTAACTTGAATTATTAATAATATTAACTACATCTGAAAAGGTAAAATCGCTAATATCTCGAAAACCAGACCCCGCAGAGGATTTCTGAAGAATATTTTATCCTCGTAATACTCCCACCCCCAACGATCTAGAATCCATTGGCATGAACAAAAATTTCCTACAATTAACATTAATTATTACTAATATAAATTCAAAGCCAACCTGAAAAAGCACATATTTAGGTGTAGCACCCCCATGAGCAAAAAAAAAACATGAATTATTACTAATATTAGCTATATCTAAAAAGGTAAAATCGCTAATATCTCGAAAAACCATAGCCCGTAGAGGATTTCTAACAAAAAACGTTATCCCCCCCCCTAACTCCCCCCACTCCCCCCCTCTCTAACACCTTCTAGAATGTATTGACATGAGCAAAACTATCCTAGCTAGCTTGAATTATTAATAATATTAACTATATCTGAAAAGGGTAAAACCGCTAATATCTCGAAAACCAGAGCCCGTATAGTATTTCCGATGAAAATTTCGTCCCCCCTAATACCCACACCCCACCAATCTAGAATCCATTGGCATGAACAAAAATGTCCTACTATTAACTTTAATAATTACTAATGTTAGTTCAAAACCAAAAGTCTACATTTAGGGCGCTCAAGAAAAAATCATAGTAAAGAAAGCCTACATTTAGGCACAGCACCCCATGAGCAAAAAAAAAACTTGAATTATTATTAATAAAAGTTGGTGTCATACCCTGGTCAGCCAGACGGTAGGAAAGGAATTCCCCCAGGCAGGCCCCTGTGACGTAGACCACTAGACGGAATCCCCCAGTGGCACAGAACCCCGGTTCAGGAACCACCAAAATAGTTGGAATTTTTCCGGACACTTTTTTGTATGGAAAAAAGTGATCTCGTACCGGCATAGCGTAACTACTCGTATAGCGCTGGGTTTCCACGAGATTAAAGAATTTTCCAAATAGCTTACACAAAATGTAGCAAAATAAACGATAAATCAATTACGAAAGGATAACAGCTCCAACATTAGATACATTGAACTTAAGCATAAAGCATTAAATCACTAAACTCAGCGCATTAGTATGGCACCAAGTTTCATATAGATTGAAGAACACGGTGAGTTAGTACACAAAGATTGAAAAAAAAAATGTAAGCTAGTGCGCCTATTGCAAACTTATGCCGAAATCAAACATCAAGTCCTCAATGCATATCCAATGTTTATTTTTATATTGGTTGTGTTTATACAAGCATTTACAGCACAATACTTGAAAGGCATCCCAGCCTTTCAACGGGGGCATTATGTTCCAAAACGGAAACAAGATTCTCTGGCAGAACAGAAAACTGCTGGAGATCTTCTTTGCGGAGCCAGTACCTCTGCAACAACAAAAAAAAAGCCACAAAGAATCATTGAATTTACTAAAATTATAAATTTATTACCTAATTGATCTCCAAAGGCTTCCATGAAGTAAACAGGCAGATGTAAAAATTTTCCCATGTCAGCTGTCACGTCCAATATAACTATATCACACAACTTAGAGAAATGAAAACACACTCTAAGATAAAATGGAAGGAAAGTACGTAGTGGAACGAAATAGTGCCATCTACATTGCACTAGAGACATAGAATCTACACGATTCCATGGATCAATCAAATTTCCCTATTACCATGAATCAAGTTCAAGGAAGTAAATATGATTCGCAATCTTATTCTATTAAAATTCTAGTAGCATATACTGTACAAATTAATTTGTTTTCGTTGCAAGTAAGTATATTTAACAATGCGAAAGTCAGTTTTATACCATATTGATTGAAATTAATATAAATTAGTTTAAATTATTTTTAAAGATATTTAGCAAAAAACAGCTTGATAGCAGCAATGCAATGCTGCCATGCGCCTTTAACTACCGTTCTTTCGTGCCGTGTGCAAATCATGGTAATATAAACAGCAATTTAACTTGACTCGATCTCTTTTTCAGTTTGGCCGTGCAGTGAGTGACTTGATAAATTTTTAGTCGTATTTCCTAGTGTTGTGAATTTTTATTAACAGTCTAACACTCTGTTATTTGAATAGCGACTAAAATAAAGATTCTTATTACGGGTAACGACTGTAATAAGAAAATACTAACATTAAAAACTTTATTGTGGGTAACGACTACAATAAAGATTCTTATTACGGGTAACGACTGTAATAAGAAAACTACTAACATTAAACACTTTATTGTGGGTAACGACTGCAATAAAGATTCTGAGGGTCTCGACTGCAGTAAGAACTACTCACCTCACTTTATTCTGGGTATGGGAAAAATAAAGAATATCCCAATCCCAACCTCAGTTTAAATTATTGAAATCAAGTCAATCAACTGCCAAACATAGATCAGGTGAGTACAAAGTTTATTGCAACAAAATTATTATATTTATTATATATCTTATATTTTCAATTGAAAATTGGATAAAGTGAGCTATTAGTATTTTAAATTTATCGAGTATGAAAGCTCTAGTTTAACAGAGAAGTGTATAATTTGTAGTCAAACAATTAAAACCACTAACTTTATACCAGTGGCATCAATTTTCACCACGTTATTCATTTTTGCATGTACGCTCTGACTACGGGCAGTACATTAGGTGTCATTTGCATGGGTATCAGGAATAGCCATGTGCGTATTTTGTCCTAGTCAGGTCGTCACCGTGCTATTTATCATTAGCGGTATAGGATATTTTGAATTGAAAGCGACATTTCCTGCGAGTCGAAATCGTTGGTTCATTTTTTTTAAATAATATTGGAATAAGGCACAGTTTGTCCGAACAATTCCGCTCCGGTAGTTTATTTAAACTACAAAGTAGTCGGTTTACACGGGAATATATTAGTAGCTACCCATTTTGTTGGGGATTTGACAGCTTGATATATAGTAGTCCGTGCTTGGTGGCACATAATCATAGTAGGAGTTCTACTGTCTCGTCAAGTCACTATAACAAAGTTCACAATGGAAGTTAATAGGCTTAATCAGGAAGAGCTTAGCTACGAGTTGGTAATTAGGGGATTGCCCGTGGGAAAAAAGATGATATGCGAGTACAGCTTTGAGCGGTTTTGAGGGCAGAAAGGGAGGGTAAGCCAAACGTTAGTATCTCCATACCCCTGTACCTGGGAGCAGGACATCCAGGCCTTGAAGATAAAGGTGGAGGAGATAAAAGAACTTTTAAGCAGTTTTGACGGAGATAGTTCTTCCTCGGACTATGCGAAGATCTTAACGAAAATGGAATGGGCTTTATCAAGACAGAATAGGGTTAGGGCGGAAAGTGAAGATGATAAGAAACAAAAGGCGCACATTAAAGCTGAAATTACTGGTGGCCCTAAGAAGCCTTCAAATGAAAGCAGACGGTGGCGATGAGGAAGATTACTCTGACGCCGCTGAAGACTTGTCAATGCCAGCAGCTGTTTTAACTGGTACAAGCACACGAGCTCTCGTACACAAGTGGGAAATTAAATTTCCTAGAGAAGAGTCAGCGAGTTAGCAGAAGCTCGAGGAATTAACAAAAGCCATTTATTCCGCTCAGCCCTATCTGGTACAGGGCAAATGAGGCTAAATACCATTCTTGGTCTGACATCGTCAGAGAGTTTAAAATACGAGTTCTTACCGCCTGACTACGACGATCGCTTGACCGAAGAAATTAGAAGAAGGACTCCCGGAAAAGATGAGTAAATTGGGATATACATTTCTATGATGATGAATATGTTCGGCCGCCTTACAGACTCCCGACAGAGAAGCAACAATTAAACATTTTAAAACGTAATATAGCCGCCTTCTATCAGGCGTAATTGGGATTGACGGAAATAAGCACTATCCAGGAAGTAGTAGAACTCGGAAGGACGACTGGAATCCGTGCAAACCTCAGTAGAAACTTTTATACCGCCCCTTCGAGGCATAGTAAACCAACATTTAGAACCGGATCTAGCATATGCTGCAACAGGTAATAATGCAGTATCAGCTGTGTCGGAGCTTAAACCGCCATAGAGGACGAGCGAAGATGTTTTAAATGTGGGCTCTCAGGACATATTGGCCAGATTTTGTAGAGGGTGCAATTTTAGCTGCTTCGGTTGTAGTGGAGCTCGAAGGTAGTCGGCGTGTCGAATTATCCGTCAAGAGCCGCAAATACCCAGGTCGAAACAAAGGTAATAGCAAAGAAAGGAAATGCACTTCACACGTTGGTGGATTACGTTTTCGCTGAGCGGGAAAACGATGTGCGTCCCCACATAGTAGTTTCTATACTTGACGTAAAATTCTCGGGACTGCTTGATTCTGGGGCATCACAACGATCATTGGTGGGCCAGGGTTAAAATTGTTGAAAGATATGGAACTCCAAATTAGGGGATCGAAGGCGGAGAGGGTTAGCCTGGCGAATGGTGGCTCCGTGAATGGAATTGGTGAGATGAGTGTTCCCATTAGGTTAGAAAAAACGCAGAAAGATATGTGAGGTATTGTTGATATCAGAACTTCCTTATGCTATTATTCTTGGAATTGACTTCTGGCGCGATATGCGTATCCAAGCTAATTTTAATGGGTATTTGGAGAAAGAGATAAGGAGTATCACGTGAATTCCCTACAATGTCAGTCGACATTAACATCAGATGAAAGGTCGGAACTGGAAGAAATATTTAACGAAGCTAGAGCTAAGATGGGTACGAACTTGGGATGTACTAATGAAGTTCTTCATAGAATCGAAACCGAAGCTGCGCCAATTAAACAGTGATTTCTACTCGCTATCCCCCAGCTATCCAGAAAGTTATTAACGAGGAGCTTGATAAAAATGTTGGAAATGGGTGGGGTGGAACCATCCAATATTCCCTGGGCATCTCCGGTTGTCGTGGTTCGGAAAAAAGATGATAGATATAGATTTTGCGTCGACTTTAGAAAACTGAATAAAGTAACGAGAAAAGTTGCGTATCCGGTGCCCTATGTATCCGCCACGCTAGGACAGATTAAGAGATGTCAGGTACATGTCATCCTTAGACATAAAGTCTGCATTTTGACAGGTTCCGCTTGCTGAAGGCTCCAAGCAATACACAGCCTTTACGGTACCTGGCAGGGGTTTGTTCCAATACCTTTCGGGCTAAGTAACTCCCCAGCGAAATGGCAAAGATTGATTGACCGAATATTATCTGGAGACCTAGAAAGTAAAATTTTCGCTTATTTGGGCGATGCTATCATCGTTACTCAGAGCATTGAGGAGCATAATTACGTGCTGAAAAATGTCCTTGCCAAGTTGTATAAAGCAAGATTAGTCACAAATTATGAGAAGTGTGAATTTTGCAGGGCAGAACTTAAGTATTAGGGATATGTTATTGGTGAATGCGGCTTGCGAGTAGACCCTGAAAAAATTCAATGCATTCTGAATATTACCAGCCCAAAGAGCGTATCAGAAGTAAGGCGGTTTATTGGAATAGCTGCTTGGTATAGGCGTTTTGTACACGACTTTTCGACCTTATTAGCACCCATTAGTGGCCTACTCAGGAAGAAAAAGAAATTTATTTGGACAGACGAATGCGAAGAAGCATTTAAGAAAGTCAAAGATTGTTTAGTGAGCGCACCAATTCTGAATTGCCCGAACTTTGATAAACCCTTTATAATTCACACTGATGCATCGAGATATAGGCTGCGTATTGACCCAGGAAATTGATGGTAGTGATAAAATGATTGTTTATTTGAGTCGGTCGCTTAATAATAGTGAACGTAATTACTCGAAGACGGAACGCGAATGCCTGGCGGTGCTGTGGGCCATCGGAAAGCTACTGCCTTACATAGCAGGTGCCAGCTTTACCGTGGTTATTGACCATGTGTTTTTGGTGTGGCTCAACAACTTGAAGGACCCCACGGGTAGGGTAGCAAGATGGGCAGTGCGTTTTCAACAGTACGACTATAAAATAATCCATCCATCGCAAAAGGAAGGAGCGCTTGCTATCAGATTTATTGTCGAGGTCAGTCCCGGGTAGGTATCCTTCATAATATCACGATTGGTGACTGGAGGGGGAGGTATTGTGGAGGCATTGTCGCCCTGAGTACGTCGACCTAGCAATGTTTAGTGATTCGTGGAAGCAAGTCGTGCCAAAACACGAACGGAAGTGTTTAATATCCAGAGCCCATGACTTGCTAACAGTTCGACATTGTGGAGTACAGAAAACGTGCAACCGCTTGTCCCAGAAATGTTATGGGCCTAAAATGAGAGTGGATGTAGCGAATTATGTGAAGCATTGTAAGATCTGTCAAGACATTAAACCTGAACTTAAAAAGCCTGCGGGCCTTATGGCTACTCGATCAACCTATACAAAGCCTTGGGAATCTATAAATCCTTGCCCCGTTCGTCTAAAGGTTACAAATATATCCTGACCGTAAAGATCACTTCAGCAAGTTGCCCATGCTGTTCCCGTTAAGAACTGCTTCTGTTTCTGTCTATCTGACTTTGGAGGACTTCGTGCTTTTACTCTTCGGAGTCCCGAAAAAAATGTCTATACTCCATGACAGGCAAGCTACCCTCCCGGAAAATTGCCCTTTTATACAATTGTAGGGGAGGAGGGCTTCGAAGTATTAAATTTAGTAGGAATTTAGCTACCAATCACAGTATTGCGCTTTATATATAAAAAAAAAAACCGTGTTTGCCCATTAATTAGATACTAATTAGATACCTATTAGATACTTAAGTTCACATGCTTACAGTTCGTATATGCGGAGCACATATATGTTCATTTGAGCGCCGTTCTCCAAGAGCTGGGGTTTCGTCGTGAATAGCTTATTCCAATGGTCGAAGATTGCTTGAGTGCAAAATTATTCATATATATATGTAAGTTGATACCAACAAATGTTTCTGTACACTTACTCGAATAATATGCGACTTCGGGGAAATCGCTCGGAGGAAGGGGAGGCAATGTTACGTTAAAATTTTAAGTGGCCTAAATAAAACTGGCATCGGGATTATTGGTTTCGGTTATACGTGTGTCGTGTTGTCCTAGTATACTTAGAATCTTGAAATAATGCTGCAAAACGTCCTTTTTTTTTATTCCAGAGAATTCAAAGGAAAAGTCTATGCTGCATCCAGGAGATTCTGTATAATATTGGTTTGGTGGATCAAAGATATGAACCTATTCACCGGCCCGAGATATGCGGGAGGAGATGTAAATAAAGGAAGAAATGTTGCAAATTGATGGTGGTACGAGTTATAGCGAGAGAGGCAGATAAGCGGCCCTTATAATATTTTTTTTAACAATACTTGATTATCCAATTAGTAATATGTAGGCATTAAGTGGTCCGCTAAAACAGATAATGAACACCCAGGCTGTGAAGTTTGAAAAGATCCACAATACATTATGTGTTCTGTTCGGAACGCCACCTCAAAAGAGAAAAGAAACGAGGAATCGATAAAATCGATGACCTCGATAAGTTACAGTATAGTGACATTTGTTTTATCGATTCTGGCCGAATGGGGATGGGAGTTAAAAGAAGGCGCGAAGTTTTCTCTCTCTCCCTGGCTAGCTATCGTGAAGTAAAGTGGTCGGCTCCGACAGTTGTTTAAAGAAGGAAAAAAAAGGAAAGCTAAGGGTAATTCAGTCGGGACTAAAAATAAAAAAAAAGCAAGAAAGGAAGAGGAACTCAGTAGGAGAGTTGGGAGGTGTAGATATATACAAAAAAAAGGAGGATAAGGCAAACTACATAATAGAGCACCGGCCAATTTTCCAGGACAAGTGAAGACCTTAAGGCTAAAGCTAAGTATATATATGTACTTATACATATTTTTGTTGAATTTTGGATTCAACTTTTTTGTCAATTTCTCTACCCTCGCGGCTTCATATTTTATAGTTTTATGCGCTATAATTTAATTGTGCCGTATTACCTGATATATAATGTAGCGTTCGGTAACTGCAGTGGTTTGTTTTTTTTTATTTGCCTACACGAGTTTCGTGATTTCATTCGTAAAACCATCGAATAATAAAAATCACGTGGCGCCCAACTTATAATTCAACGTGAGCCTACACTATCTCCACTAGGCAACCAAAAGGGGCCAGGAGTCCAAATTACGCTCGCTCCAGGGGTCAGCGTAACACGATTTTCATTGATGACATCAGTTATACAAGGAGTAGCGCTCCACATAATTCGAGGCGGGGAATGGATGTTTGTTGGATGAGACACACCCTTGTCTTCGCAGTGATGAGTGTAACCTCTACGGTACAATTTGTGGATGTATTCAGGCAATAAGCCGTTGCGGCATAGGCGCACTCTGATTCGTCAGAGAGGCCGTGTATTTCGAAATTGCTTTCTACCGTTCCCAGAAACTGTCATTGGAATCTTGTTGCAAGCAAGAGTGCTGCTGCAATTCTGTACGTGACATTATTAAGGCAATAATGTTGAACAGGTTGAGCATGATTCTTTCTCCATACAATTCGTTGGAATGTGTGGCAAGTATGCGTGTTCCATGTTGTCATCTACCTCTATTATTGGTTGCAAATGTCCTAGCTTCTGGTATTCTTCGAAGAATTCGCAGGATTACTTTTTGAGTTTTGAATTGTGTAGAAATCGTCTTTCTAAAGATAGTATTTTTTTCAAGGCAATGTTTAGTGAATTCTCCAATGTACATGCATCTTCCTTAACTAATTTACCAGTTGTCTTGTCTACATAATGTGTTGCCTGGAAATGTCCTTCGCAACTTTGACCCTCTACCGTCAAGGTTGATTTTTCATGAGGAAGCTTTTCTGTTTCCCAAAATCTTTTCAACGTGTTATCAATACCGATGTTGTCTACTTGAAGTGTGGTGATATTCGGTAACTTCGTCTTGTAGGCTTTGTACAGTGAAACGGCTACTATGTACCCAAATACAGCATTTTGTAATTCAGGTAGGTCTGGTGAGATGATATGTTGACCAGGCAGGAGAATCCGAATGAAATGATCAACTTCGAAAAGAATATTAACCATTTGCCTCTGATTGAAATATGGATCAGCCAATTGGTAATCGTTGAGAAAGCTCCAGTCGTTTATATTATATTGTCTAAGATATATGCCTGTACTGTTCCCTTGGTTGAACTCGCTTTTGATGATCCCAAACCGAATACTGCTACTTTTGCCCTGTTTCGTTTGCATCCTAGCCTTTGTGTGAAATCTTCTGTAATGTATTAGAACACGACATGGTTGAATTGCACCGCTAACATCCCTACTGTTTACGGAATCTTTGTGCTTTTAAAGTCTTTACGTCTGCCATTCTTTCACTTTATTTGAAACTGGTTCAAATAAATTGAAATTTTTCACCTTTGAACTTGAACTTCAATCCCGAGCTTCGGCACCAATTTTTGTCATTCGCAACTACCCTTTTTCAAAAGTCACACTATTTCGATTTTGTTTTTCGTGGCATTCTGATTTATATCAATCTGCAACAATGTGCAATAATTTTCTTGCAATGTATCATTCACTACTCATGTATGTACATTGTATAAGCTTTCAGCGCCACGCACCTAGCAAAACTTTTGTATCCAAAAAAAAAATAAGTGTGTCCGTCACAATACTGCCTAAAGTAGCAAGTGTGTCTATGATAATATTATATATTGACAATTGTGTTATTTTATTATTACGCTGTAAGCATTAGTTTTCTTGTAATTTTATGGAAAATCGCGCAAATAACATTACAATATTTAATTTTAAATCTTTTGTAACTCTGGCCTGCTACCTGAGTTTCGTTTCGGGATTCGTTTCTCTGTGAACTTTCCTGTAAGGGAAACAGGACTGAGGGACGTGCCTTATCGAGCCTTCCCCGGTTTGCTCTAAATATTTTC
Source organism: Dioctria linearis (assembly GCA_963930735.1). Taxonomy (NCBI): domain Eukaryota; kingdom Metazoa; phylum Arthropoda; class Insecta; order Diptera; family Asilidae; genus Dioctria; species Dioctria linearis. The sequence continues at coordinate 152,745,769 of OZ005741.1, forward strand.
ACTCGACGGCTCTCTCACTAATGAGGGAGCTGGGGCGGGTGTCTAGTTTCCTGAGCCTGATATTGGGATGGAGAACTCACTTGATAGACACACCACTGTCTTCCAGGCTGTAGTCTTCGCTTTATCAATGGCAGCGAAGTTAGCCATTGATAAGCAAACCAAGGAGAAGGACATTGCTATCCTTTCGGATAGTCATGCAGCCTTGATAACATCTAAATTACTAGGCGAATGCAGGTCGTCTGTGGATAAATTGTGTATCCACAACAATGTGTCCCTTTTGTGGGTTTCTGTTCACATGGGTATCATGGGGAATGAAAGGGCTGACCTTTTAGATAGGGCTGGCTCTTATTTTCCGTTCCTCGGACCGGAACCCGCCGTAGTCGTTGCCACCTCGTGTATCGGGTCTCTCATCAAAGCCCATGTTCATAGAAAGCTTCAGCAGAGATGGGCGAAACTAAGTACTTGCAGGTGTACAAAACGGTTTTTTGATGGGCCAAATGGGAATATCTCCGATTTTCTCATGGGGCTCGGAAGAAAACAATGTAGAGCTATGGTTGGCATCATCACCGGCCACAATCCTGCTTAAATAAAAATGGCGGCAAATCTTTTATGTTCTTTATTTTTTTCCTTAGGTGGCTGAAAAATAGTATCTCTAGAGTTCGAAGAAAACCTTTTCCTGGTCTCATAAAGAAGTTCGCTTTACAGATACCATCAATCTGAAGGCTGATGTTTTGTATTTCAGCTTAAAGTGATCACCTGTACCATAAAGCATAATCGTCAGTTTTGAAAACGGAATTTACGTCTGAAATACGACACATCAAAGGAAAAGACAACACAGTTGCACATTCTTTCTCCCGTACATTTGCAAACAAAGCTCTGGACTGTTCGTCCATTAAATTTGATCTCCCCACTTTAGAAAAGCATCAGAAGAACGATTCCGAAATACAGACTTTCCTGAATTCTGCACAACAAAAATCAAATTAGAGAGGAAATTCTTCCAACTTTTCAAGATCCAATCTGGTACGAAGTGTCAACAGAACATGTTAGACCTGTCATTCCAGTCACTCTCAGAAAGTCTGTTTTCATGTCACTTCATTCACTCTCACGTCCTGGGATTCGAGCATCTCGCAAACTAGTTTCCACGCGTTACTTGGACCAAAATGATTCTAGACATCATGGCATGGGTGCAGGAATGCTTACAATGCAACAATCTAAAGTCCACAGACATACCAAAAGTCCACATGGGGAAATTCCCATCCCCAATGCCAGATTCGAACATCTCCACATGGACATTATTGGCCCTCTGGAACCGTCACACGGATTCACTCACATATTAGCGGTGGTGGACCGTTTCACAAGGTGGCCAGAAGCCTATCCTCTAAAGGATACGTTAACTTCCACTATCGCCGTGACATTTGTTAAGGAGTTTGTGTGTAGATTTGGCATACCTATGCGGATAACCACTGATCAAGGAAATCATTTCGAGTCGCAGCTCTTTCAGCAGCTGACTGAGCTCCTTGGCACCCACCGAATTCGAACAACAGCCCACCATCCACAGGCTAATGGAATGGTAGAGCGCTTTCACCATCAACTCAAAAACGCTTTCGGATGCAGCCAAGCAAATTCTGGGTGGAGTGATGACTTACCCATAATTTTGCTAGGGATTCGCTGCGCTTTCAAACCTGATCTAAAATACTCGTCATCGGAACTAGTCTATGTGCAGCCGCTCAAGCTTCCATCCGAATTCTACTCTTCTGATCAGAATGTAACGGATATAGAACCGGACTCCGTTATTTCTCAATTGATGAAGAGAATAAACTCCTTTAAGCCAACTTAATCACGAAAATCGGATACACTCACGTACATCCCTAAGCAATTAAAGGACTGCAATCAAGTTTTTGTACATATTGAACAAATGAAATGAGCTTTGAGATCACCCTATGAAGGTCCTTATGTAGTAATACAAAAATTAAGAAAAAGCTTCATCGTTAACATTAGAGAAAAAGTGTCAGAATTACCATTGACCGTTTGGCCTTTATAGCAGAATCTAACGACGCTCTGAAAATATCAAAAAGAGTTAAATTTTGTTCTATTTAGATCCTAATATTTTTGCGTCTTCGACTGGAAGGGGAGTACTGTAGTACGCCCAGTGCCCCACAAAGGCATTGCAATTCATTGAGTCATTATCTACGTATGCATTTTGTTATCACTTGTCAGCATCTCGTCGTGCCTGCTCTGACAAAAAAAAACATCGATTATCGAAGTTCGTGCAAGGTATCATCAGACGCATTGAATTCGAGTCAGTCGTTACTCAACAGCAGCGTTGGTAGTTAGTGGGGTCCCCGAGTGATTCCATTAGAGTACAATTTGATTTGAACTTCTGTCAATTTTATGTTTTAGGTTTTAGTAGTGAAGTAAAGATTGATTAAAAGAACTGAAATACGTCTTCATCAATTACGGGGCCCTAAACCCTAACGTCGTCAGGAATCCAACCTAATAGCTCACTACAGTTATAAATGCGATGAAATACTTAGTACGCTAGATTTTGTATAAGATATAGTTATAATAGATCCATCTTTTATAAAATTCGACTTATGGTGGTTATTTAAGTTATTAATAGTGTACTCAACGGCGGATACAGCGGGGGGCGATATAAATCAAAATTTATACTCTAATAAAATAAAATAGAAAATACAAAAAAATATCTTTTTAGATCTTCTAAATCTGTATTACAAAAATAGAAAATAATTTCTCCCTTCACTTAATGAATACATCACATCACCAAAGGTGGCTAGAGTTTCCCTTCATTTTGCATTTAATTTAATATTAAAACTATATTACATTTGTGCATAAATTTTAAAATTTCCAAGGTATACAAAGAAAACAAAATCTGGGCCGGGTTCCGCAACTATGAGTTTACGCGTGCGTACAAAATTTTGTGTACACCACCTTTTTCCGATCCCGCAAAAGAGGAAATGAGTTTTTCTGTCAAAATTTTGTACACTTCTAGGCCCTGTGCAGTTTAGGTTTTAACACTACAGTGAATAACAATTAAATTTGGAGCTCCTAATATTTATCGAAATACTTAATTAAAATACTTCGCTTTGACTTTGCTTTCTTTGTGTACCATGACAATTTTAAAATTTATAATTTTAATATTTAATTAAATGGAAGACTCTAGATAGTTTTTTAAAAAGTAATTTGTTATAGTTATTATTTTGTTCTTTTTTAGTCATAAATTATTCTCAAAAATATTAAAATTATACCACTAAGGAATTTTTAGTACAAGCAAAATTTTTGCACTTCTTTGTGATGGAAAACTAACAAAAGCCGGGCATTTTGATGAAAAGTAGTATGTTAGGAAAATTATCATAGCAGGGGTCATTAATCTCAGATTCAGTTTTCCTGCAAATATTTAATTTCATTTTATACATATATTAACCCTACCTAATTACCATTCCCCGAAAATTTCTTTAATTATTTAATTTGCAAGATATTGCTGTCCTTCCCAGGAAATTACGGTGTTTGAACGAAATACAAGCGACCTTTATTTGAAAAACACCAGCAGTAAGACAAGCAAAAAGTGTATAATATCTATTTTATGTGAGACTAAATTTTTCTATGCTTACGGGATCAAAAATTTAAATTATATAAATAAAAGAACTCCGGCGACATCTGAATGCTAATGAAATTGTCATGCTGAAACGAAAAGAGAAAGCTATACAGAGTGGTCCACAAATGATGGCAAGTGGGGTTATAGGGGGCGATATGAGCCCCCCCCCCCCACAGAGCTGTCTTGATCCGCCCTTGCTACCAAAGTACGATTATATTGCAAACTATCAATTTTCAAAGGGATGCATTAGATCCATTCGAAACAAAGATTGAACCAATTCCAAAAACAAAGAATGAAATTTCTTCATCACTGAGATTGCCTAGTATCACAATCCTAAAATTCTTAGGTTCTAATGATGCGTGGAGGCCTTTTCATGCTTTGCTCAATTCCCTGGTGCATACAAATTCTGCGTTATCATCGGTGCAAAAATTGCATTATTCGAAATCAAGTGTATGTGGAGAAGCAGAGCACTTTCTGCGTCAATTTCATATGAAACTTAAGTTTCGACAACGCATGGAAGATACTGCTTGAAAGGTATGATAATAAACGAGTCTTGGTGAACGGCCATTTGAAGGCTATCAAAACCTTCCTAGATAAGTTCTCCGAATATATCTGTGAGCTCGAGGCATTGCAAGTTTCCACTAAGCAATGGGATGAAATTCTCATCTATATGGTGGTACAATGTTTACCAACAGAAACGCACCGCTCATGGGAACAAGAGGTAAATGCTGCAGAAAGACTTCACACCTTCAAATCCTTATAAACATTTTTAAAATTTAAATTTAGACTTTTAGAAGCCATAGTCGCTCTTAAACTGTCACTAGCCAACAAGAATGCTCAAGTCCCGCGAGCATCAACCCATTTTACGTCATCCACCCAAACACAACAAATTCGAGCTTCTAAAACTCTCCATCTTCGTGGGCCGAGACACAACCATTATGAGACGTCTTCTTTTAAATGTTAAATACCGGGGACACCCATCATAAAAGCAGCAGTTACGCCCGACCTCATGCAAGTTATTCAGGCCAGACCAACGAATAAGAAAATTTGGAGCATGTAAAACAGTTACAATGGCTTTCATACTCGCAGTTAGTCACCTATTTTCGGTAAAAGAAACATATTGTTTTAATTCAGATCTATTTAGCTATCACAAGTATTGATTGTTTTCGGACAACCAACTAGCCTCGCTCTTTATCTAAACCGGTCAAATAAATTTTCATAATACGCAGCATGAATCAAGTTAAATCACGGTCCTTATCTAAACCTTCTGTTGAACACAGCTGACATAAATAATAAAAAATACTAGAAGAAATCTATTAAGTATTTCTTACTTCCCTTAGATTCTCCTGATTCCTCCAGTTTCAGCTGCAGGTATATCCACCACCACAGGAACGCATCTGAAATGAAAAAGATAAACAGATGTTAGTATAAAGCAACTAATATAACAAAGAAGCATATAAAAAAAATATGGAAATAAGCAAATTACATGCAGACTGCCAAGAAACCAATTTCTTGGTAGTACAACAATAAAAACATGCAAATTCAATTAGTGCAATTTCTGTGCAAAATTCATATGCTCTGCGTAATAAACATTTGCAAAACATGCAAATATGTTTAAATATGCAAAACATAAAGAATTGCAACACGCACATACATTATAATTATTGAAATGCAACAATTTATGCCATTGTTGACATTTCAAAATTCACCTTTCCAACATGAATAATTATCAGAATTTACATAGTTCTTGCAAATTATTCATGCTGGATGTTATACACAATTAATAATAAACACTGAAATAGTGATAAAAAACACTTACCTGGATAATTAATCCATGAATTGCATTAAAAAACACACAAAACAACACGGCATTTTCACATGAAATTATCGCGATCGTGACTGTCAACTTGACACGGTGAAAAGCTGATTTTATGAAGTTGGCGGCGCGCTACCTGCTGGTAATACTTAAAAATTGCGAAAGTTACCAGGTAAACATATATTCGCGAAAAAAGGTAAGATTAATTCCCATAATAAGTGGGAAAGAGAAAGATGCGAAAACGAGATGCAAGAAAAATGAGAAATATTTGCGTTCCACAGTGGAAATTTTCATAATATGGCAGGGAGCCGCCATCTTGAAAAATTTCAGAAAAATTATAATATTTTTATAAAATAAATTACGAAAATTCATGGGTAATTTTAAATAAATTAGTTGAAGGAAATTGGTACATTTTGACATAAGTATACAAGTCAAGCAAAGTCGAAAAATATGCTTAATTTGCATTTTTCTTGTGGAACGTATGTCAAAATGGCCGCTTAGAGCCTATAAAAGGGGGGCAATTCTTAAGATCTCTCTCAGACTACTTATCACCTCTCCACCTAATCAACTCGGAAACGAGAAACATTTATTACCTGGGCGAAAGATTTACTTTCTTCACTAGTTCAGGAAGCCACCATCGTGGATAGGACAACATCCAGGCATCTCGATCATCGTGGGATTTATCAACGCTGGACCATTCCAGACTTTCGGGATAATTCTCACCATGCTGGAAGAAACGCCGATCTTCAACTCACAACTAGTTAGAGAAATCTGTAACATTCCACAACTTCCCACCCCCATCCAACTTCCCTATTCCTCTAAATTCCAAAACCAACAAATAACAGACAAGAACACAGCCTGCCGTCGTGCAACAGGCTGTAATAATTTCGACATCGTGTAACCTTAAGTTAATAATCATTCGAACAATTAAAGTGTGTAAAGTGAATTAAAGACAAAAGTGAAATCGAGGCCAAAATTAAGCCTGTACGTAAACAATTTCAAATATCCCGGGATATCGGTTCGGTTTAAAATTTCGACATCATTCGTTAAAATTCGTTAATCGCGTGTGAAGTACACTTGACTTGACTTGACTTGAGATCTCTCTCAGTTTTTCGACAGCGATCACCAGTGTAATTTCAACCAAGTTTTTTTCTCAGTTCATCAAATTGATCTTACATGCAATTTATAGCATCAGATCAAATAATAAATATTTTTTCATTTTTCAGCAATTAAGCATAAAATAAAAAGTGCCATATTGAAGGTAAAATATTATACATGCTGGAAAATAGTGTGCAATTGGTGCTGGCAAGGGACATACGTTTTTTTGTTGGATTTGGACTTCAGATAACTATTGTGTGATACTAATTAGTGTATAGTTTAAATAAGTTTCTAGCATAAAAATTAAATATATGCCAGCTTTCGGCATTTTAATGATACATGCAACGAAACAAATTAGTTAAGTAGTTAAGTTAAAATAAGCGCAAAGTGAATTAAAAAATAAGTGTATAACGCGTAAAAACTAGAAAAGGCTACAAATTGCATTTAGTTGAAAATATGCCAAAATACGGCATAATAACTACATATGCAATCGAGCAATTAATGAACAGAATTAAATTAGTGAAATTATAAATTGGAGTGTTTCGCATTAGAATTATTCAATAAATACAGCATTAAACATAAGTACACATACCGTTTTTTCATACCGCTACACTGTCCACCTAAATGCCGTAATATAGCTGCAGTTATCGATTGCAGCTACATTACAAAACACCTTCCTTCTCGTTAAAAGTTTATTTCAAGATACCGTTCGCACTCTACACGAGTAATCAAAAGTGAGTCCAGATCTCCTTAGAGATAAAAGCCCTTAATACCACGATGTACTAAGTTTGGTGCACAAACTACATAAATGGAAATTATTAAACTGGTCTAAGCTATATCGTCAATATTGGCAACATTGCAGTGGATTTGCGAAGAGTTTGAACAGCAAATTCGATATCCGCAGCGGGGGGGGACTGAAGAACGGTCATTGAGCCTATTAGTGAACTCTTCTTCTCGAGTACGTGTACCTGACGAGTCGTAGAACCAGCAAAAATGGAAAAAAAAGAAAAGTTAAGTGCTACCCTCCTACAAATAAAAATTATTAATAATCACAAAAGGAAAAGAAGTAAGCGCTGGACGGAGAACTGTAAAGTCATCAAAAAAAAAAAAGCTATTAAACAAAAAGAAAAAGAAAAAAAGCAAATTTGGACCAACACGTGAATAATGATTTCTAGTAAATTTGTATAGGAAAAAGATGAATATGGAAAAATTACAACACAATGTATAAGTTACGAATCAATTTATTCCCGAGAACCGATACAAAACTGAATTTTAGCTTTTTGAATAAAAGTTACTTAGGGTTTCAGCGGAAACCGTCTAGACGTACAAAACAGAAATTTTTGAAAAACAAAAGTGTATGATTACATATAGAACGAGCAAATTTCATGGAAAAACAAAAGTGTTTGGTTACATTTAGAACTTATGTTGTGTAAAAAATGCTTTATCAGTTAAAAATGAATGGGAATAAAATTTTACAAACTGTGGGAAAAATATTTTAAGTAAATGAAAATGAAATAATAGAAATTAATGAAATTAATATGCAATATCTGAAATTGTTGATTATGTTAGGTTGTGTGTGTAGTTGGGAACGTAACTCCTTCCTTCTCAGTGTGAAGCGAAGGCCATCTGAGCGATCGTCTAGTTGGTGTTGATGTACTCTGGTTGTTATAGAAGATGACTGTGTCGTGTTGTCCTAGTATAATTAGCATCTTGAAATAATGCTGCAAAGCGTCCTTTTTTTTATTCCAGAGAATTCAAATTAAAAGTCTATGCTGCAGCCAGGATATTCTGTATAATATTGGTTCGGTGGATCAACTATATGAGCCTATTCACCGGCCCGAGATATTCGGGAAGAGATGTATGTAAATAAAGGAAGAAATGTTGCAAATTGATGGTGGTACGAGTTAGAGCGAGAGAGGCGGATACGCGGCCCTTATAATATATTTTTTCAACAATACTTGATTTTCCAATTAGTAATATGTAGGCATTAACTGAGATGCACATTGGAAATGTTTAAATACTTCGATTGTACTGTAAATGGAATTGCGAGCTTTACTGTCAATGAACTAAAATTAGCTTCTATCTTTTTAGCCCTACTGCGTTAGCTTGGAAAATCGGGCCGTCCGTATTTTTAAATCGCCAATTAGCTATTTCCCGGGTTTTCCGACCAAAAGAAAATAAATTAAAATAATGGTCCGCTAAAACAGATAATGAACACCCAGGCTTTGAAGTTTGAAAAGATCCAAAAATACATTATGTATTCTGTTCGGAACGCCACCTCAAAAGAGAAAAGAAACGAGGAATCGATAAAATCGATGACCTCGATAAGTTACAGTATAGTGGACATTTTTTTATCGATTCTGGCCGAATGGGGATGGGAGTTAAAAGAAGGCGCGAAGTTTTCTCTCTCTCCCTGGCTAGCTATCGTGAAGTAAAGTGGTCGGCTCCCACAGTTGTTTTAAAGAAGGAAAAAAAAGGAAAGCTAAGGGTAATTCAGTCGGGACTAAAAATAAAAAAAAAGCAAGAAAGGAAGAGGAACTCAGTAGGAGAGTTGGGAGGTGTAGATATATACAAAAAAAAGAGGATAAGGCAAACTACATAATAGAGTACCGGCCGATTTTCCAGGACAAGTGAAGACCTTAAGGCTAAAGCTATGTACTTATACATATTTTTGTTGAATTTTGGATTCAACTTTTTTGTCAATTTCTCTACCCTCGCGGCTTCATATTTTAAAGTTTTATGCGCTATAATTTAATTATGCCGTATTGCCTGATATATAATATAGCGTTCGGTAACTGCAGTGGTTTGTTTTTTTTTTTTATTTGCCTACACGAGTTTCGTGATTTCATTCGTAAAACCATCGAATAATAAAAATCACGTGCCGCCCAACTTATAATTCAACTTGAGCCTACACTATCTCCACTAGGCAACCAAAAGGGGCCAGGAGTCCAAATTACGCTCGCTCCAGGGGTCAGCGTAACACGATTTTCATTGATGACATCAGTTATACAAGGAGTAGCGCTCCACATAATTCGAGGCGGGGAATGGATGTTTGTTGGATGGGACACACCCTTGTCTTCGCAGTGATGAGTGTTACCTCTACGGTACAATTTGTGGATGTATTCAGGCAATAAGCCCTTGCGGCATAGGCGCACTCTGATTCGTCAGAGAGGCCGTGTATTTCGAAATTGCTTTCTACCGTTGCCAGCCAACGTGGAATTTGTAAATGTTTTATATGATGAAAATTGCTTCGGATACGAATCCATCTTTCCTCAATCACTCCAGTTATGATCTCATCCCAGTCAAGCTTTTGAATCCAAATCCGTTGCAGTATAATTTTGAGCAATACTATAATTGGCGCATGTAGACCAAGAGGATCGAATATCGGACTTGACTCCGAGAGAATTATTCTTTTAGTTGGTGGTCTTGACTGTGAAGGTTCAATCTCAAACGTGAAGTAATCTTGAAACGGGATCCATTTTAATCCAAGCACCTTAATTGAATTTGGGTTATCATCAGTCCACAGTGAGGTTAGGCCACATTTCTCAGATGGCAGCGAATTGAGCAATTCTTCTGAATTTGAGGTAAATTTTCTTAGTGAGAATACTGTTGGTTGGAAGAGAGAATTCAATTCTTCTTGAAGTTTAATTGCTGATTGAATGTCGTGAGTACTCGTCGAGAGATCATACACCACATAGAAATTATTAGTAATAGACTTTTTCGCTAACAGAAACTGTCCTTGGATTCTACGGATAACTGTTGTAATGATTTTGTTGCAAACAAAAGTGCTGCTGCAATTCTGTACGTGACATTATTAAGGCAATAATGTTGAACAGGTTGAGGATGATTCTTTCTCCATACAATTCGTTGGAATGTGTGGCAAGTATGCGTGTTTCATGTTGTCATCTACCTCTATTATTGGTTGCAAATGTCCTAGCTTCTGGTATCATTCGAAGAATTCGCAGGATTCCTTTTTGAGTTGTGGATTGTGTAGAACTCGTCTTTCTAAAGATAGTAGTTTTTTCAAGGCAATGTTTAGTGAATTCCCCAATGTACATGCATCTTCCTTAACTAATTTACCAGTTGTCTTGTCTACATAATGTGTTGTCTGGAAATGGCCTTCGCAACTTAGACCCTCTACCGTCAACGTTGATTTTTCATGAGGAAGCTTTTCTGTTTCTCAAAATATTTTCAACGTGTTATCAATACCGATGATATCTACTTGAAGTGTGGTGATATTCGGTAACTTCGTCTTGTAGGTTTTGTACAGTGAAATGGCTACTATGTACCCAAATACAGCATTTTGTAATTCTCGTAGATCTGGTGAGATGATATGTTGACCAGGCAGGAGAATACGAATGAAATGATCAACTTCGAAAAGAATATTAACCATTTGCCTCTGATTGAAATATGGATCAGCCAATTGGTAATTGTTGAGAAAGCTCCAGTCGTTTATATTATATTGTCTAAGATATATGCCTGTACTGTTGAACTCGCTTTTGATGATCCCAAACCGAATACTGCTACTTTTGCCCTGTTTCGTTTGCATCCCAGCTTTTGTGTGCAATCTTCTGTAACGTATTAGAACACGACATGGTTGAATTGCACCGCTAACATCCCTACTGTTTACCAATGCCGTCGGTAGAATTGCAATTTTTTTTTCCCTTTCCTTTCGGTGATGTATCTTCTTGATAATTAAGGCCTGACGACTCAGCTCATACAAACTGCGGTGAATGTGGATTGAGACTTTTTGAAGATGGTGTTCTCTCCTATTGAAACGCTTGATATAATGTGAATTTACTTGTTTGTGAGAGCTTGTTTCCCTCATTTGCATGATGACAAAAGTACTTTGAGCTACACTTTTGTGCCAAATGACCTGATTTGAGGCAATTAAAGCACAATAACTTTTGTGTGAGAAAATTGCATCTTTCCGTGTTGTCCAAAGCCTTATATTCAGGACAGAAAAACAATTGGTGGGTTTGTGAATGCTTTGGACATATATGATTAAAATCTGAGTGTAGTGTTCGCATGCCATTTCTCTTTACTTGCTCATTTTTAAATAAAGAATCATGGGATTCAAGTGCGTCGCATCTTCTACATAAGAAGATCTTGATATGATGGAAATTATTTATCCGCCATTTCCTCTGCCCAAGCTTGGCGTGTATCGGGGTCCGCTTTATTTAAAACTAAATGAATAGCCATTTGTCACGACTGGTAGCCTCTTCACCTAATCTGTGAGTTGTCGTAACTGAATAGATGTTGACTGATTAAAACTGAGTTGCAGCTAGTTTGGACCAAGCTTTTTGATAGTTGTGGTCAGTCACAGTTATTTGCTTGATTTATGCTGCTGCTTCTCCTTCTAGAAGTCCCTTGGGTAGTGTAGTTTGTGTACGACGAAAATTCCACCCCTTTTGCACTGAAGTAACTAATAAATCCTTAATGGATGGCCATTGCATGTAATTTCCGCTAAATGCCTTTTGGTAGCCTAACTTGCTTTGAAAATTTTGTGATACAAAGAACTTAAAGATGTTGCGCTGCTGTTCAACAAATGTTGACATTGCCGAATTTATTTCCTTCGTTGTGATAGGGTCTTGTTCTTCTGTAGTAATTTTTATGATTTTAAAGCTGGTATTAGTACGCGTTTGGTTGACATATACAGGTCTTTATATTTTTCGAAGTCAGAGAGAACGTCTAACGCAGCTAATTGATCCTCTAATGCAGTAAACTCGATGAAATATCTTTAAAAGAGATTCCGTTTGGAAACGCGTTTTTGTTTCAATTTCATCTATCGATCTCTGTTCTATTGAAGGCGTAGTAGTAAACGTTTTTAGTCTTGTTAAGGAACCCTCCACGGGTTCTTTGTGCTTTTAAAGTCTTTACGTCTGCCATTCTTTCACTTTATTTGAAACTGGTTCAAATAAATTGAAATTTTTCACCTTTGAACTTGAACTTCAATCCCGAGCTTCGGCACCAATTTTTGTCATTCGCAACTACCCTTTTTCAAAAGTCACACTATTTCGATTTTGTTTTTCGTGGCATTCTGATTTATATCAATCTGCAACAATGTGCAATAATTTTCTTGCAATGTATCATTCACTACTCATGTATGTACATTGTATAAGCTTTCAGCGCCACGCACCTAGCAAAACTTTTGTATCCAAAAAAAAAATAAGTGTGTCCGTCACAATAATACCTAAAGCAGCAAGTGTGTCTATGATAATATTATATATTGACAATTATATTATTTTATTATTACGCTGTAAGCATTAGTTTTGTTGTAATTTTATGCAAAATCGCGCAAATAACATTACAATATTTAATTTTAAATCTTTTGTAACTCTGGCCAGTATGCCACGTGACGCGATAGTACCTGAGCTTCGTTTCGGGCTTCGTTTCTCTGTGAACTCTCCTGTAAGGGAATCGTGGACTGAGGGACGTGCCTTATCGAGCCTTCCCCGGTTTGCTCTAAATATTTTCACCCGACGGCTCTCTCACTAATGAGGGAGCTGGGGCGGGTGTCTAGTTTCCTGAGCCTGATATTGGGATGGAGAACTCACTTGGTAGACACACCACTGTCTTCCAGGCTGTAGTCTTCGCTTTATCAATGGCAGCGAAGTTAGCCATTGATAAGCAAACCAAGGAGAAGGACATTGCTATCCTTTCGGATAGTCATGCAGCCTTGATAACATCTAAATTACTAGGCGAATGCAGGTCGTCTGTGGATAAATTGTGTATCCACAACAATGTGTCCCTTTTGTGGGTTTCTGTTCACATGGGTATCATGGGGAATGAAAGGGCTGACCTTTTAGATAGGGCTGGCTCTTATTTTCCGTTCCTCGGACCGGAACCCGCCGTAGTCGTTGCCACCTCGTGTATCGGGTCTCTCATCACAGCCCATGTTCATAGAAAGCTTCAGCAGAGATGGGCGAACCTAAGTACTTGCAGGTGTACAAAACGGTTTTTTGATGGGCCAAATGGGAATATCTCCGGTTTTCTCATGGGGCTTGGAAGAAAACAATGTAGAGCTATGGTTGGCATCATCACCGGCCACAGCTCACTTCACGCTCATCTAACAAGAATGGGAGTTGTTCACAGCCATGACTGTCTGCCCTGCCGGAGGGAGAGCCAGAGACAAACAAACACTTTCGTTTGTGTGCGTGTCCAGCCTTCGTCCGGTGCAGGTTGGATACTCTAGGGTCTGCCCTTCTATCTGGGGATGAGCTGAAAATCCTGCCACACCAAGACCTGACAGGAAGGTTGTGGTGAATGGCCTTCTAGCAAGACAGCACAATGGGCTTCTTTGGCCTCCGTGCTTGGGTTCAGGTCTCCTGTCCCCTGCCTTTAAAAAAAAAAAAACTTTTGATTAACATTGGAACGCTGGTAAAACTTTGAGCGAAAAGTGTTCATTTTGTCATATTTTGTTTGGCTAAGATATTAGCCCAAAAGATCCAAAAATGTAAAAAGAATAAAACTTATCTGATTTATAGATTTATATCAAAATTGGGTTGAACAATTTTAGAAACAAAATAATTTAAGTACATTGTACATGCATATCCAACAAATTTATTGTCAGCACAGACCTACGGGTCATTAAATTCCATTCAATTAATTTGTTGGATATGCACTAAGTTCATTGCTCCATAGGTGAATTATTTGCAAATTTCACGCGCGCATTTCCTGACAATCAGAAAGTACCATATTTTTAAGCACGAATGGCGAAAGTGAGCAAATGCTAGATTAGCAAAAATTATTTCAATTTAATTGTAAATATCAAGAGGAACATTTTGAATAAAATTGTCAGTTTTGTTTCAGCTAATTATATTTGGTGAGTGGTTTATGTACCCCTTGCACCCCATCAAATAACAGCTAGGGTTTAAATCCTAGACTGCAATTTCTACGTGAAATAAAAGAATTTGACATTTATGGTGGTCATAAATGATACACATAGCTGGAAAGTGACGCAAGAGACGACAGTTTTTAACAATTTTACAAATTTCTGATAATTATGTAAGAATTTCTGGATTAATTTTGAGAAATTTTCTACACTTATCTGACGGATTGGACCTTTATCTAAAAAAAAATTTATTTGGATTAAAAAAACACACCTGTTTTCGAGATATCGGGTGCAAGCCGAAGGTCAGTTGGAAAATCTATACACTCAATGTCGAATCATTGAACAAAAACGGCTTTTTAGTTTTACTTAACTTTACTAACATAAGTCTCGAACTCAGTTGCTTAAATTCTATATTGGAACTTTTTTCAATCGTCTGATCGACCTCAAAAAGATTTGTTTTGTCGTTTCAATAGCTTTTACATATTTACGTTTAGCAAATTAAGTGACCTAGTTAACCAATTACTTAATTAAATCGATCGCCTAAACTCAATTTACTGTAGTAAGGAAATATGTAAAAGTTATTGAGTAAGCAAAACAATCACATCAATTTATGGTTCTTACTTGGAGTGCTGGATTGTTGTGAAGTCTGAAACCTACATTGACCACATATTGGACTTCACAATATTTCTTCCGCCTTCACAAGGTATGTATTACTTTTTTTTTTTTTATGAAAGAATTTTATCAAAATATAAGAAGGTTTTTCCATTTAATAAACATCATAGTAATTTATTTATTAAGACTAAAATAGTTTGAAAAGATAAATTGCTAAGTAAAATAAATGTATGGAAACAATATAATAAAAGATTTACTATCATCGACAAAAATGTGGATAGTAAAAAAATTCAAAAATCTAGAAAAGCAGAAAAGTTAAAATAGGTATGTTCGAAACAAGTCGATAGGTGCATATTTTACGCTGAAAACAAGAAGACACAGTGATCATAAAAATATTTATTAGAATCTTATTATATTTTTATGAAATCACAAATCCAGGTGTTTGTCATCTACACAATATACAATGAGCAGAACATTTTACGGTCCTTCGAGCCAGATCTACGGTCTAGTGGCTTACTTTCTCAATCCTTTTAGCATGTCTGCACTTCAAGAGCTTTTGGACAACCAATCCACCTCTGCAATAATCTTCGAAAAATCGTTCAGTAACTACAGCAAAACTGATGTAGAAAAATGGACGAAAGGTTTTATTTCTGACCGGTTAACCGCCCAAGGGAAAATTGGTCAGACTATAAGAAAGATCATTATACAATTATCCAAGCCACGCCGGCTTTGGAAGATATTGAGATCCAAAAGAGTGGCGGATACAAGGGTGGGCGATCGGGGCGATCGCCCCCCGCTTAAAGTAAAAATTTATTTCTAATCAAATAAAATCAGAAAATATATATATAAAAAAAAATCTTTTTAAAAAAGACTGCTTCTAAATTCATACTAAATAGAAAATAATTTCTTCCTTCACAAAAGTTCTTAGAGTTTAACTTCATTTTATATTTTACTTATATATTGAAATTATATTAATATTTATTTGTGTATAAAATTTAAAAATTTCAAGGTACAAAAAGAAAGCAAAGTCTGAGCAATCTGATGTTTTCAAAAAATTTGTATATTTGTATTTAATGGAATATATCATCTGTGTATATTGGAAAGTCGTAAGTGCATATTTTATGATTTTAGTAAACCAACTTATAAATTTTAAGCCTTCAAAAATAAAAAAATGTATGATAGAAGTTTTCGCTTTGCTTTGTTTCATTGATGTTCCCATTAAATGATAAAAAATTAATATTACTAGGTATTCTATAAAAATTATCGTTAACTAATATAAACCTGAAGGAAAAACGAATATGCCAAAATAAGTTTTGTTAAAATTAATTGCTTGCACGTACAATTTTCTAAAGGAGATCCAATAAATAAATATTAATGTTATTTTATGGTATCAGATAACTCAATGCCTTCGAATAGGCTATAGAAATTCTTAATAGAATTATACTGCATATACTACTACTCTGCTTCAATCAATTATAGAAACTTTTTCAAAAATTTATTAATTTTTTTTAGTTTAAATAAAGCCTGAAAATATGTTTTATCCTGCTTAGACAAAAATGGCGGCAAATCTTTTATGTTCTTTATTTTTTTCCATAGGTGGCTGGAAAATTGTATCTCTAGAGTTCGAAGAAAACCTTTTTCTGGTCTCATAAAGATATCATCAATCTCCAGGCTGAAGTTTTGTATTTCAGCTTAAAGTGATCACCTGTACCATAAAGTATAATCGTCAGTTTTGAAAACGGAATTTACGTCTGAAATACGACACATCAAAGGAAAAGACAACACAGTTGCAGACTCTTTCTCCCGTACATTTGCAAACGAAGCTCTGTACTGTTCGTCCATTAAATTTGATCTCCCCACTTTAGAAAAGCATCAGAAAAACGATTCCGAAATACAGACTTTCCTGAATTCTGCACAACAAAAATCAAATTAGAGAGGAAATTCTTCCAACTTTTCAAGATCCAATCTGGTACGAAGTGTCAACAGAACATGTTAGACCTGTCATTCCAGTCACTCTCAGAAAGTCTGTTTTCATGTCACTTCATTCACTCTAACGTCCTGGGATTCGAGCATCTCGCAAACTAGTTTCCACGCGTTACTTCTGGCCCAAAATGAAACTAGACATCATGGCAAGGGTGCAGGAATGCTTACAATGCCAACAATATAAAGTCCACAGACATACCAAAAGTCCACATGGGGAAATTCCCATTCCCAATGCCAGATTCGAACATCTCCACATGGACATTATTGGCCCTCTGGAGCCGTTACACGGATTCACTCACATATTAGCGGTGGTGGACCGTTTCACAAGGTGGCCAGAAGCCTATCCTCTAAAGGATACGATAACTTCCACTATCGCCGTGACATTTGCTAAGGAGTTTGTGTGTAGATTTGGCATACCTATGCGGATAACCACTGATCAAGGAAATCATTTCGAGTCGCAGCTCTTTCAGCAGCTGACTGAGCTCCTTGGCACCCACCGAATTCGAACAACAGCCTACCATCCACAGGCTAATGGAATGGTAGAGCGCTTTCACCATCAACTCAAAAACGTTTTCAGATGCAGGGAAGCAAATCCTGGGTGGTGTGATGACTTACTCATAATTTTTCTAGGGATTCGCTGCGCTTTCAAACCTGATCTAAAATACTTGCCATCGGAACTAGTCTATGGGCAGCCGCTCAAGCTTCCATCCGAATTCTACTCTTCTGATCAGAATGTAACGGATATAGAACCGGACTCCGTTATTTCTCAATTGATGAAGAGAATAAACTCCTTTAAGCCAACTCAATCACGAAAATCGGATACACTCACGTACATCCCTAAGCAATTAAAGGACTGCAATCAAGTTTTTGTACGTATTGAACAAATGACATGAGCTTTGAGATCACCCTATGAAGGTCCTTATGTAGTAATACAAAAATTAAGAAAAAGTTTCATCGTTAACGTTAGAGAAAAAGTGTCAATATTACCATTGACCGTTTGGCCTTTATAGCAGAATCTAACGACGCTCTGAAAATATCAAAAAGAGTTAAATTTTGTTCTATTTAGATCCTAACATTTTTGCGTCTTCGACTGGAAGGGGAATACTGTAGTACGCTCAGTGCCCCACAAAGGCATTGCAATTCATTGAGTCATTATCTACGTATGCATTTTGTTATCACTTGTCAGCATCTCGTCGTGCCTGCTCTGACAAAAAAAAACATCGATTATCGAAGTTCGTGCAAGGTATCATCAGACGCATTGAATTCGAGTCAGTCGTTACTCAACAGCAGCATTGGTAGTTAGGGGGCCCGGCGTGATTCCATTAGAGTACAATTTGATTTGAACTTTTGTCAATTTTATGTTTTATGAAATACTTAATACGCTAGATTTTGTATATGATATAGTTATAATAGATCCATCTTTTATAAAATTCGACTTATGGTGGTTATTTAAGTTATTAATAGTGTACTCAACGGCGGATACAGCGGGGGGCGATATAAATCAAAATTTATACTCTAATAAAATGAAATAGAAAATACAAAAAAATATCTTTTTAGATCTTCTAAATCTGTATTACAAAAATAGAAAATAATTTCTCCCTTCACTTAATGAATACATCACCAAAGGTGGCTAGAGTTTCCCTTCATTTTGCATTTAATTTAATATTAAAACTATATTACATTTGTGAATAAATTTTAAAATTTTCAAGGTATACAAAGCAAGCAAAATCTGTGCCGGGTTCCGCAACTATGAGTTTACGCGTGCGTACAAAATTTTGTGTACACCACCTTCTTCCGATTCCGCAAGGAAATGAGTTTTTCTGTCAAAATTTTGTACACTTCTAGGCCCTGTGCAGTTTAGGTTTTAACACTACAGTGAATAACAATTAAATTTGGAGCTCCTAATGTTTATCAAAATACTTAATTAAAATACTTTGCTTTGACTTTGCTTTCTTTGTGTACCATAACAATTTTAAAATTTATAATTTTAATATTTAATTAAATGGAAGACTCTAGATAGTTTTTTAAAAAGTAATTTGTTATATTTATTATTATTTTCTTTTTCAGTCATAAATTATTCTCAAAAATATTAAAATTATACCACTAAGGAATTTTTAGTACAAGCAAAATTTTTGCACTTCTTTGTGATGGAAAACTCACAAAAGCCCGGCATTTTGATGAAAAGTAGTATGTTAGGAAAATTATCATAGCAGGGGTCATTAATCTCAGATTCAGTTTTCCTTCAAATATTTAATTTCATTTTATACATATTATTAACCCTACCTAATTACCATTCCCCGAAAATTTCTTTAATTATTTAATTTGCAAGATATTGCTGTCCTTCCCAGGAAATTACGGTGTTTGAACGAAATACAAGCGACCTTTATTTGAAAAACACCAGCAGTAAGACAAGCAAAAAGTGTATAATATCTATTTTATGTGAGACTAAATTTTACTATGCTTACGGGATCAAAAATTTAAATTATATAAATAAAAGAACTCCGGCGACATCTGAATGCTAATGAAATTGTCATGCTGAAACGATAAGAGAAAGCTATACAGAGTGGTCCACAAATGATGGCAAGTGCGGTTATAGGGGTCGATAGGGGCAAAAAAATTGCAAATGCTAGTTTTTGTCATCTGCAATTTTTTGTAAATTGATAGACAAGGCTTCTATTTTCAAAATAAAATACTACTATAGGTCCCCCGTAGGAAAAAAAAACAATACATTCGTCCCAGTACAGTGCTCCCATAAAGTTTAATTTGGGCATGCGGTGATTTTAAAAATTCATATCTCAAAAACGAAGCCGAATAAGACCGCAAGTTTTTTTTAAGTCGATAGATAAGATTTCTAGCTTCAAAATAAAAATGAAAAAAAAGTGCTAGAAATCTTCTCTAGTGAATAATACTATTTTTTTGAAAAAAATACTATTATTAACAATAAAAATTTTTCGTTCGGTGCTGATACTTTTTTTTTGTGAAAGGTGATATGTATTATCCTTCGTTTGGAATTTGAATCATAGAAATCGGTTGCTCCGTTTTCCAGCTATAATTTTTTGAAAATGATAATTCATCGTAAAATCACGAAATTTCTAGCCCCGTAACGGGGGGTGGGAGGTATTAGGGCCAAACAAAAAATCATGGGTGAGCTATTTTGGTATTTCCTCTACAAACTGTGAAAGTCTCATCCAAATCGGCGATGGTCGGGTTCCAAGATGATCGGTTTCGTGTGGAATGGCTTTTATTATTTTATTTTCATTTTAAGGAACTGAAAAATTATTATTCTTATTTTGTATTGTGTATTTTTTACGTTTTATATTATATAGTATATATTACACCATGTTAGAATAACACTGTGTTTTACTCATAAATGTTAATTCAAAAACTACCAACTTTTAAAAAAAAAAGAATTTCTCATTTCTAATAATTTATACAATTTTCAACAAATGTTGTATTTTTAGTTCTCAACATGTTCCTTTTTGAATTATGTAATTATCTGTAAAAAAAAATTTTTTATCACCGTTCTAAAACCGTTTCTAACACTCTATAAATTATATAAATTCGGCTCGGCACTTTACGCACAACTTCAATTTTACGCTCGGCACTAAAAGGGTTAAACTTGTGAAGTAGCCTAAGTGGGAGACTCTCAGAAGTATTCTTTCACAGAGATCCCGTATCCAACTGCAGAAGGCCTTCTTGAAGAATGGATAGATGGTGAGTAAGCTTAGTCTGAAATGTCTGCGGGTGCTATAATATAACCAAAAAAAAAAGAAAAAGAAGAGAACAAATCAATTCTATACAGTTCTCCCCCTTGGGCATTGTTTGACGTCATTTGTATTTGTGATGTAAGGTTGTATGAAGTTGAACAAATTTAAGAGAAAAAGACTTGACAATTTGTGTTTCATGATAAAAGTATAGTTATCATTATAAGACCATATCCCTGTCAGTTTCATTGACAGACGTAGCAGTATACATATAAAATGTATTTATTGGCTTTTTTTTTATGACTTTACAGTTCTCCGTCCAGCGCTTACTTCTTTTCCTTTTATGATTATTAATAATTTTTATTTGTAGGAGGGTAGCACTTAACTTTTCTTTTTTTCCATTTTTGCTGGTTCTAAGACTCGTCAGGTACACGTACTCGAGAAGAAGAGTTCACTAATAGGCTCAATGACCGTTCTTCAGTCCCCCCGCTGCGGATATCGAATTTGCTGTTCAAACTCTTCGCAAATCCACTGCAATGTTGCCAATATTGACGATACAGCTTAGACCAGTTTAATAATTTCCATTTAGTTTGTGCACCAAACTTAGTACATCGTGGTATTAAGGGCTTGTATCTCTAAGGAGATCCGGACTCACTTTTGATTACTCGTGTAGAGTGCGAACGATATCTTGAAATAAACTTTTAACGAGAAGGAAGGTTTAGATAAGGACCGTGATTTAACTTGATTCATGCTGCGAGTATTATGAAAATTTATTTGACCGGTTTAGATAAAGAGCGAGGCTAGTTGGTTGTGCGACAACAATCAATACTTGTGCTAACTAAATAGATCTGAATTAAAACGGTATCACCTAATATTCTCGTATCAATTTTCTCGTACGACATTTGCTCGTATCAATTTCCTCGTGAAGCCATTTTCGCGTAAGAATTTCCTCGTGAAGTCATTTTTTCGTAACAATTTTCTCGTAAAGCCATTTTCTCGTAAGTCAATTTGCTCGTATTTATTTGCTCTTAAGGCAATTTGCTTGTATACAATTATCTCGTATGCAACCTTGTTAACATTTTACTACGAGTATTTAATTGCAAACAACAAAGACGTCTTGTATTATGTTAACAGTAAATTGAATTAAAGTATAAGAAGTATTTCCTTTATTAAAGAATTCTTATATGTGAATAAAATGATTTGTTTCTGTTTTAAATTAAATACTCATGGCGCGCGAATTATTTAATTCAAAACATAGTTTTACACGAGCAAATTGGAATACGAGAAAACTCGCGCGCGTGAACCAATTAGTTCAAAAGATAAGTTCGCACGAGTTTTGAATTATTCGATGAGTATTTAATTAGTGTTAAAAAAAAGTTGAATGTTTAAATATCATACCTATTATACGTGGGACAGAAACCTTCAAGAGGAGTTATCAACTCAATCCGATATATATGAATTTCATTATAATCAAGAGGAACCTTTTCTACTGTATCAGACGTTTTACAATATATCAATGGAAATTTGGAAATATCTCTAATATGTATACATCAGTTAATTGTATAATTATTATTTCTTTATGATAATATTTCCCTGAATGCAATATTCGGGATAAAAATATTTTCACGTCTAATAATTAGCTTACCCTGTATATCAGTATCCATTACAGATACATGAACAGAATCACTTCGAGTTGCCCTCGAAAATGTAAGATATAGCATTCCATATGAAAATAGAGGTTCTCTTAGCAATATACCAATTTTTTTAAGGCTCTGTCCTTGAGCCTTGTTAATAGTCATTGCAGAAGAAACACGTATCGGAAATTGCCGACGATGCAATGTAAATGGATAGGATACTTATTATCAGTTGGACTAAGTTCGATGCGAGGAATGAAAACTCTTTCCCCCTTATTTGCTCTGACTGCAATTTCTGCATCGATAACATTTATCATCAAACGTCTAATAATAAGTCGTGTGCCATTACATAGTCCTCCGATAATATTTAAATTTCGCAGGAGCATTATTTCCGCGCCAACTTTTAAATTAAGTTTATGCGCTGGCATACCAGATAGAGTTATATCATTGATTTATTTATTTCATTTCAGTCTACAGAATAATATCCAACAGACTAGTAAGGTTGACTTAGATATACAGATTTAAATGTAATTAAGCTTAATATAAGTTAGGAATTATCTATACTATTTTCAATCATAAATAATGATACTTTGAATTCTTGACGAGGCAATGAAAAATCTACATATTTGTTAAATATATTACAAATTCGTACACATTTATTAATGCATTCATTTAAACCATAGTTAGTTCTATGAGAGGAAGCATAAAGTAAATCACGTGATCTTAAGCACCTTGGTGTGGCATATATGTTCAACAGTAAGAGAAGGTTGGGGCAATTTATAGATGAAGAGAGAATATCTTTAATGAATAAAGCACATTGAATGTCACGCCTGTAGCAAAGTTTAGGCAAACCTAACAATAATCGTCTTGGCTCATAACTAGGTATATTAATACCCCAGATATTAATCTTATAACATACAAAGCGAGTAAATGCTCTTTGCACTGACTCAAGCCTATTAATACGGCTTTTATAATAAGGAGACCAAATTACACATGCATACTCTAAAACAGGTCTAATAAAACTTGTAAATAAGAGTTTAAGTGTGCTTGTGTCCCTAAATTCTTTCGAATTTCTTTTGATAAAACCCATTAACTTAAAGGCTTTATGGCAAGTATATTCAATATGTCTGATATATGCTAATTTGCTATCAAAAATTACTCCCAAATCAGTAATTTCATCGACTCGAACTAAACTGACATTATTAATTGAGGAATTGAAGAGAATGGGGTTAACAGACCTAGAAAAAGACATAACTTTGCACTTAGCTGAATTTAAATTCATGTTCTTTGTGAAGCACCAAATTATTAGCTTATCAATATCGTTTTGTAGTTGGGCACAAGAGCTTATACCCGAAACTTTCAAGAATAATTTCAAATCATCCGCATATATAAGACAACGAGCAAATGAAAAATTCAACGTTACATCGTTCACAAATAGAATAAAGAAAATTGGACCACAGTGACTTCCTTGTGGAACACCCGAGGATGCATTGATCACTCTAGATAAAGTGTTTTCAATTTTTACTATATGCTTACGATTCGACAAGTAAGATACTATCCACTTCAGAAAGTTTGAGTGAAAACCTAAGGCACTTAGTTTCATTATTAAGGTCTGAATGCAGACCCGATCAAAGGCTTTAGAAAAGTCTGTGTAGATGCAGTCAACTTGACACCCTTCCTCAATGGAATTAATGCAAAAATTAGAAAACAATGACAGATTTGTTACTGTAGATTTTCCTTTTTAAAAACCATGCTGTTCTGCACAAACGAGCTCCTTGCATAAAAAGGTAATTTTTCCAGCTATAATGCTATCCAATAACTTTGGAATGATATTCATAAGAGCTACAGGTCTATAATTTTCAATGCTGTGTTTAGCACCACTTTTAAAAATGGGCTTAATAATTGAAGTTTTCCATGAGTCTGTAAATCTCCAGTATTTAGAGATAAATTGAACAAATAAGTTAGACCAGGCACTAGTGCTTTCATGCATGATTTAATTAAAATGGCTGAAATAAGATCTGAGTCATGGTTATAATCTAGCTTCATTTCCATAATAGCTTTATTCAAGTCATCCTCCTCTAAGCATATTGAGCCTAGGTTTAGTTGGGAATAAAGTGAAACCGGGAGATTAATGTTATTTATATCTGCATTATTGATATACACAGATTCGAAGTAGTCTGCAAACAGATTACAGGTACTTTGGATATTATAAGCTTTAATACCATCATATTCCATTTTGAAAGGATGATGAATTTTTACTATCATTAATGTATGACCAAAATGCCCGGCTGTTCTTTTTAATATTAGATTCCATTGGCCAAAGATATTGATTGTAAAGAAATCTATTTAGAAAAGCAAATTCCTTACTTAATCTTTTGAACTTTTCAAAATAAACATTCTATGTCGGAGGTAACATTTGATGGAATTAACGAATCTTCATCACCCGTAATCGACCACATGATATCAGACAGATTAAAATCACCTAAAACGCATAGATTGTCATGAACAGCTAGCATTTCAGATAGAGCACGAATGGTGTCCATATGTGAATTATAGATATTGAAATCAGATGCTGGCGGAATGTAACTAGCACAAATGTAAAATGAATTATTGGATGCAAAATCAGAAAGGGACGCAGCTACTTGCTCAATAATTCCACTATTATTTGGAAGTTGAATTTCCTCACTAAAAACTGTTGATCTTACAGCTATTAACACACCTCCTCCTCTGCAGTGACCCGATGATAGAGGGCAACGATCTTTTCTATACGTAGTGTACCGACTAGTAACAAATTCTGGTGAAGAGATTTCACAATGCAGCCAAGTCTCGGTTAGAACAATAATATCAAAATCATTCTCTGTAATTGCCAGTCTAATTTCATTAGTCTTAGTGCGTAAGCCTCTAACGTTTTGGTAATAAACAGAAAATGGAAAAACATTACTTGCAGCATCATTTACAGAACTTTTGCGTTGAATATTATTGATGTCATCGTTTCTGTTAGTAGTGGTTTTGCACCTGTTCGATGAAAGTTTTTTTGGTTGTTGGAAAATTGGCGAATGATTACTCCCGTAGGCCAAAAATCAGGAACAAAAATTTGCGACGTAACATGTTCTGGTACTCCCAATTTAAAAGTAATGAATCTGAGCTTGGTTTTATCAGCATCAGGCTTCAGCAGTTGTTTACAAGACATATCATCGGATGGAGTTTTTGCTTTAGATGACACAAAGTCCAATAATTGCTTTTCAGACGTATCCGGATGCAGTCAGGAAAGATGAAACCATTTTAATTTAGACACAACTGAGAGTTCATTAGTGGGCACCGCATTACCAACAAGAATGACTTTACGCCTTTTTTTGTTTTGCACCGTACTCCAGTCATTTTCTTTTTCCATAGAAACCACTTGACTACGAGAAGATGGTACATCAGCTCTCAAATTCAATGCAGCGGCATTTCAATCGCTTGTCTTATGTTTTGATGAGCCAAAAATTTCTTCAGATTGATTGGTTTCAGCATTATCAGTTGAAACAGGTAATGATGAACCAGCAATAATAGGATTCCTTGTTACAGTTTTGTTACCGCTCGTCTTTGCTCTGGATGAACGAGCAGATTCAGCAGATTGACGGCCTTCAGCAGCCAAGCCAGCGACAGTGTTTGATTTCACAATCAACGATGTACAATTTTTAACTTCGATTTTTAAGGAATTAAATTCACTAGCTAAATTGGATATTTTTTCCACCATAGCCAAGAGAGGCAACACGTTACACGTTGAACACTTCCAATAGATGTTATTCACTTATTCAATTAACTTCAAAGTATTCCCGTCCCAACCAGAACACCTTTTGGGATATACATTATTGCAGAATCCACAAGAAATATTTTTATCGAAAAGTTGTACATTACACTTTATAAACTCCAATGTAAATATATCGTGTAATTCGTCATTCTTACATTCCAATTCTGTCTGCACTATAATAAGTGCCAACATCTCCAGACAATTTTTGTGAGAATTTGATCATTAATTTGAAGTACAGTATCATTTTTGGTACTTAAAATTGCCGTAATTAATAATTGTTCTTCTGGTATACCATCTAGGCTTTCACCATAAATGTCCAGAATTAAATTATTCGATGCGATATTTTCCGACGGTATTTCAATAATATCATTAGCTAATCCATAGGTATTGGTTATTTTTTCCATCACCTAATTTTAGCAACCATTCAGAGAATTGTATTTCCGCAGGATCAGTTCTCATGTATAGCTTTAGAAAGTTTCCACAGATTTGAGTGCTTAATGTAACTCTCTATGGTGGCCAATCTACTACTAACATTGACAACTGGAAGTATTTGCCTCCAATCACCACTCATTATAATACATTTATCTCCGAATGGCTTATTTATACCGGTAATATCGCGTACAGTTCTATCTACGGCTTCCATACCATGTTTATTGGTCATTCAATTCATCCCAAATAATAATATTTGCTGATTTTATGTACTTACCTTCAGGTGAATTACCCCGAATATTACAAACCGATGATTCGGTTAAATCTAACGGAAGCTTAAATCTTGAATGTACTGTTGTGCAACCTTTAAGTAGCATAGCAGCAATTCCAGACCATGCAACCGCTATAGCAGTGCCACCATCAGATCGAACTTTATTTAAAATTGCATTTAAAACAAAGCTCTTTCCAGCACCAGCAAAAGCATTTAAATCGAAATATGTGCCATTCGATGTGGAACCATTTATCACTGATATAACAATATCGAAAAATTGCTTTTGCACACCATTTAATTTTCCATATGCTTCAACTATAGCCTATCTTCTTCCATAGGATCGAAAATATCAATGGTTTCAATTAAATCTTGATTAATTGATGACAAATTAAAATCCATTAAGGTTTTTTTATGAATTGCTAATATTGTCGCTATATCGGCAAGTCCTTTTTCGCATCCGCGAACCAAATTTCCACCAAAGCGCCATATATAATCTTTAGATAAAAGTAATTTAAACTTTTCCCAAAGATCTAAAGACGACGTTGGATTACAAAATACACATATAGGTATATGCAAAAAGTTCTCTTAACTTTTTTCGCATTTGAAATGTGCAAGCTTCATCAAGGGTATTATACCATTCACGGTCATGTTGCAATGGATTTCTTGCAATGCATGCCTCTTTGAATGTATTATATACGACATCGTTATATGTTCGTACGTCTTGAAAACTTGTTGATCCATGAACATAGCCTAGTAATATTCGTAAGTGAAACAATTCAACATCGCGAGCAATTACTGAAAATATACGACTAATTATTTTCTCTTGTCTATGTTGTCGTTTTTCCCAAATACACATTTTCGAATCCCAAACATAATGTAATGGAATTTCAGAATAAATGTATTGGCGAGCATTTGTATCAATTTTATTTAAATTAAAATATCTCGTTAAATGAGTGTTTTTGTTATTATTTACTATCTCATTATTACTATTACGAAACAGTACAGTTTGCATATTTTCTAAATGAATAGCTAAACGATAAATAGAATGAGATTTATCGGATATTGGCTTCATATAAAGATGCCACATAGCTTCTATGACAGAAAGATATCTATTTTCTTTATAAGCCCCAATCTCACTATAATTTAAGGTGCCTTGACCGGCATTATCACCATCAAATACAACAGATGCAAAACCATGTCCCTTATATATATATATATTTGTAGATATATTTACTAATTGAATACCACTAGATATTTCTACATTAATATATGCATTATATTTCAATAATAAATACGGATTATAAGGGACAATGTAACGATTAACCATAACAATGTTTCCTTTATATATAACTCGACCGTTATCACTACGCTTATATATAGGATAGCCATCATCTTTTATTGTTGTATTTTCACAAAAACTTTTCGGATATCTTTTGCTACATTTACCCTCAACCATACATGGACTTTGCGGGTTTAATACACCGCATGGTCCATGAACCATATTGCGAGCATTGATATCATAAAGTCTTGGATTGATAGTTTTATCTGGTATTTCAGCAGATACAACTTTATCAATATCCTCTGCAGTTCTTATCTTATTTTCAGGATATACTATCAATAAGAGATGCATATGAGGAAGTCCTCTTTTTTGAAATTCTATTGAATATACATGAGCCAAATGTCTACCAAATATATTCAATTTTTCAATATCATGTAATAGTTCTTTCCTTTTTAAATCGAAAACTCGAACTATTAAATCTGGCCTATCGTATGGACTTTGCCCTGGAAATAGGTTATCTTTGATTTCCGGCCAATTTGGATTACATGTTAATGTAATAAATAAATCTGGTTTACCATGTTTTTTTCACAATTGCCAATGCATCTTTTGTATCCTCATTTAAATGCCTTGGACTTCCCTTGAAAGTGCTCGGCAATATAACTAGTAAACCAGCGTGAACACCGGCGTTAGAGGCTAAATTGGCGATATGATCCATTAGTCTTTGGAATGAATCTCGTCTAAGTTCTGTATGATGATTTTTCAAATACTCTAATCGATTGGATTCAACAAAACAATATGCATCAACCAGATATTGTTGCAATAACCTCCGAGCGTGTAATATAATATTATCATCATTTTATCGTACCGTACGACGATAACAATAATGCGTTAAAGGGGTAAAAGATAATTTGTGATTCCATCCAGGTTTACCATTCGGGAAAAGCAATGGATATGTTAATGGATCACAATTTTCATCTTTCCGTTTTATTTTGCGTAATCCGCCTACAGTCGGATACACACATAAAGATGCCGATGGCGGCGCACCCGTATTACTATTAAAAATCATAGCAACATCGGCTGTAACAGGTACATTCTGGCGGCGCGGATATATATTCGGTAATGGTTGTCTTGAATTGGTAAACCACATTCGATTATCTTTTACCGCATCCGGTCCATTTTAGGCAATAACCTGTTCCCGGACATCTCTCAAGGCTTTATATGATTGGGCATATTGATTAACTTGACGCAATTCACAAACTATATCTCTTAAAAGATTTTCTTTAAGATCGGAACTTACATCCATACCCATTCGTTCTCTAAGTGCTTCAGCAGGGAGCACGGTGAGTATAAGGCGATTAATTACGTTAACGCCACATCAGGGGACGAATTTTCCCAAGACCGTCCGTACGTGATGAAGAGTCACATCCTGCCCGAGGTGTTCCTGCACAGGCAGCTGGTAGGCATCCCCTGGGGTGCTGCTGATTGCCTGACTGAATACGGCGGATCTAGAGAGGAAAACTCGATAAAACCCGCAATCCCAGGTGTAAACAATCGTGCCTATGGGATGAATGGCACTGCGTGAGTGTGTCTTATAACGATGGACTCCGGATACCAGGCGACCTCCGGTTTCAACCCTAGCCTTATCTCGGCATGCCGGCTCTGCTGAGATGGACCAACCTTTCCGAGCATACTCGTGGGAACAAATTTGATAATACCATAAATTCTGTGGGAGGTGCACCTCTAAATGTAGCAGAAACCCAATCAGGGGTTCTTAGCGACCCCTACAACATCCAGGACATTACAAGTCCTACATCTGATGGTGATGTGATGGATGCACGCCCCCTAGACGAGGAGGACCTTCTTAGGTTTGCAGAACATAGCCAACAGGACAGCGGGAACACTGAAGTTCCCATTTGCAAAGAGCGCAAGCCAAAGCTCTCTGGCGCGGCCAAAAAAAGGTTTAAATGGCTTTTAAAACACGGTCACACAGAAGCAGAGGCTAGAAGGATTGCTGCACTTCAGATAGATCAGCGGAATGAGGAGAGTCTAAAAAAAACGGACTCGCTCTGACGACTTTTCTCCTAAAGTGGAGCAACCTAGTGCTAAACGCAGCAACGGAGAGTCCTTCAAAGATGTACGTCTCCCTGCCTTAGCGTAAGCAGCCTTCCTATAAGGAGGTTGCAGAGAGCGTCCGGGTGGGTATTCTTCCCGTCGGTTATCTTGAGGTAGTACTCAACGCGGATAAATTGAAGTCCGTACAGGGTGCTATCTTGAGAGAAATCGCGGCTAGAAAGCAAAGCCCCCTAAAACCAAGATTCCTGGCCTCCACATTTAGACCAGGGTGGCTGGTTCTTAACTGCGCCAATCTTGTGATGGTCGAGGAAAATGAAATTCCTCGCCCACAAGTCCTCGTGGGATACTTTCCAAACAGCGCTGCGGACCCTACGGATTTGATTCTCGATTACATTGAGGGTCAGAACTCGGGGTTAAACGTGTCTGAATGGATAGTGTTGCGCAGAGTACAAAAACCCTCAGTCACAGAGCTGACTCTCTTCGTGGACAATTTGTCAATGGAAGAGCTAAAGAAGGCTCAATTCGCAGTTGGGTTTAAGTTCGGGTCTGTCCAACTAAGACCCAAGGGTGGAACAGTAAAGGCTGTGTCGGAGGCTGGGGATGGCCCAAGTCAGATTAAAACTCTGGCTGACGGTCCTCAGCCTTCGACATCAGGAGCCAGCAGGCCTAAACTTCTGGTCAAAGCAAAGGCGGGCCCAGGTAAAGTAGCAGGAACTGCAGAACCCAAGTCGGGGACTTCCGAAAAGAAGTCTACAAAGACTAAGAAGAAGCCCCCTCCTGTCCGTGCCAAGCCGGGCAAAAGCAAAGGTCCTAAGGGATCCACCACCAAGGCTGACAGTGGCCATAAAAAGCCATCTTAGTCATGGCCAATGATCACCTAATTTGTCTACAGATAAATCTCCATCATGCTAAACCGGCATCAGATGTGCTTAGCAGGAGACTTATCTCGGAGAAACTTAGTCTGGCGCTCATTCAGGAGCCCTGGGTACATCAAGGCCACATCAAAGGACTTCCCACAAAATCATGTAAGTTAATATACAGTAATGAACATGAATATCCTAGGGCAGCACTACTGCTCAACACTAAACTAAACTTTATTGCTCTTTCACAGTTCATCTCGAGGGACGTGGCTACAGCTTTTGTCGAGGTACCAACTTCAGGAGGTAGCCACGAGGTAGTATTTACCTCAGCCTACTTTCCTGGAGAAGCGGATTTACTACCTCCCCCAGAGCTAAAACGGCTCATCAACTACTGTAAACGAAGAGGAAAGCATTTCCTCATTGGATGCGATGCAAATGCACATCATACGCTATAGCGCAGCACAAATACCAAAGCCAGGGGTGAGTACCTTTACGATTTTATATTGTCTAACAAATTAGAGATACTAAATCGAGGTAATAAGCCAACCTTTATGAACATCATTACACAAGAGGTCTTGGACCTAACACTTGCCAGTATGTTCATAAGTACAAAAATAAGCAAGTGGCATGTATCGAACGAGATTTCCATGTCAGATCACAGACACGTCAGGTTCGATATAGATGCCACACTTAACACATGTCAGGAGTACCGAATCCTTAAATTAACTAACTGGGCACTCTATCGACAACACCTTAAGGCTGTAGTTGACTCTCCCGGCGGTAGCATTAACACGACTGAGGAGCTAGACTCAGCCACTACGCAGCTTCAAACGGCTGTAATGACTTCATTCGAACACAGTTGCCCTCTGAAACAAAAGACTTGCAATCGGCAGGTACCATGGTGGAATAGGGAACTGAGTTTGAAAAGAAACGAAGTCAGGAAACTATTCAACAGAGCTAAGCTCTCTGGCATCTGGGGGGAATATAAAAAGGCTCTAACGGAATATAACACGGAACTAAGGAGATCTAAAAGAAGAACCTGGCGGACCTTCTGCGATGGCATAGATCAATTGCCCGCAGCTATCAGGCTCCATAAGGTACTTTCATTTAAGTATCTTAAAACAGATATGCTTCGAGCAAGTGACGACAATATCTGATATAATCACACCCAGAGTGGATTTTGTAAGACCATTCCAAGTGTTTCTTGGAGACCGACAACAATGGCGCTCCACTAAACCGTCCTTCCAACAAGGATCGATGGTGTGGTATACAGACGGCTCAAAAACAAACAGTGGGGTCGGATTAGGTGTATACGGCCCCAGATGCCATATATCAAAGGCTCTAGGCTCTACTCCTACCGTATTCCAAGCCGAGGTATTAGCTATGGAAGAATGTGCCAATACCTGCATTAAAAGAGCCATAAATGGTTCAACCATTAATATCTTCTCTGACAGTCAAGCTGCCCTCAAGGCCTTAAAGTCCTACACTGTCAAGTCAGGGATAGCCTGGGAATGTCTACAAACCCTCAAAAACCTATCCAGGAGAAACAAAATTATCCTCATGTGGGTACCTGGACATGAGAGCCAGAAAGGCAATGAAATTGCGGATGGCCTAGCCAAAAGAGGAGCGGAAACTAAGTTTGTCGGACCAGAGCCATTTTGTGGCACTTCAAAGTGTTACCTCAAAGCTACCCTAAATAACTGGGAGAATAAACAAAAATTTCTGTATTGGGAAAGGCTACAAGGACTTCGTCAGGCAAAAAAGTTTATCGACACCTCTGGCGGAAAAACAAAAGAACTCCTACTGCTTAGAAGAACAGAGCTCAAAATGATCACTGAGCTCTTCTCAGGCCATTGCCCCTTGAGGTATCACCTAAGCAAGCTGGTTTTGGCTGAGACTTCATCCTGCCGCTTCTGTCAGGATGCTCACGAAACCTCGGAGCACCTGCTCTGCAACTGCGAAGCATTGGCCAGGCGGAGATTACTCCACCTTGAACATGCTTTTCCTCCACCAAGTTACGTATGAACCCCAAGCCCAGAATGGTTCTAGACGTTATTAACAGTCTAAACCTATAAATGGTACAAATTCAACGGGGACTCACAATAGATCTTTCAGGTGGCAGTGACTGCGAGGCTAACGCCTATATACCCCTTTACAAATCTAATCTAATCTAAGTGCTTCAGCAGCATCGTAAATATAGAGCTTTGAAAACTTAGGGCGAATATTGTTGGGCGGAAATGCATTGTTTGCTATAACGAGATACATTTGACAGTGTATAATACAAATGGCCCTCTACCTGGAGGGATAAGTACCTCTGCAATAACTGATGCAAATAACTCCGCGGTATTATATAGCCTTATATTAGGAAAAAATGTGCTGAATCTTGCTGCGTCCCCATTATTAAGGAGTGCAAAATTTGTGGATGAGGACCCTATGGCGGTGGGGTAACTTTTCCAAGATTACAGCAATGCAAATATTGTTTTCGGCTGTTAAGCTCTCCACGAAAATAAAGCGCATTACAATATCGGCAAACTAAATTTAATTCATCACAGGAGTGACTCTCAATATCTGGAGATATTTGGTCGAGTTCGCACCAAGCAATTGGATATTTCATAATCCGTAATTGAAAATTGTCAGGATTATTATCTGAAACTTGATGAATTTCTGAATCATCGTTAGTTTTAGAATTATTTTCTAAATTTGCAGTGGGCCGTTTTTTAGTTCGTAACCACTTTGTCTTTTTTCGTGGCATCGCCTTCGGTTTAGCGAAAATAAATTGTTGAACAGGTATATCTACTGCATTTTGTGCAACAACACTTTGAAGTTGTTCTTGAGGTATTGAAACAGGCACATCTGTTCGAATAACAGATGGACCAGCTCCAGCATTTAAATTTGGGTCAATTAACAATGCAGAGGATTTAGTACATTGACGTAAATTTGTAACTCCTCTTGTTATACCATAAGCGAAATTCCCAAGTTGCAAATTAACATCCTGATGAACGTTGTCAGATACATCAATTTGCATTGAATTTCCAGCGCTAGATGTATCTTGTCCAACATTTATATCAGGGTTATTAATTTGTTTACACCTAATAGACTCTAAACTGTCAACCGCTCTTTCTACATTCTGAATGGACTCAGTAGATTCAATACCATCTTGAGATCCATCAACGTGTGCAGCAGGTAATACGGATTCTATTCTTTTTGAAATTTCTTGTTCAGGATTTTTAGTATTTGTACGCCGCCTTTTACGTGATGTACTTAAGGCGCTCCTTCTCTTCGGCATAGTTTTATAAATCTATTTCCCGAATTAGGTTGAGAAAGAAAGTTTTTACTCGAACTAAGTCTAATTTAGTCTTAACCGAAATTGGTTTTATAAGGAAATTGGAAGGAAGAAATAAAAAGGAAACAAACACACATTCACTCACAGACGCACGCATAGACAGGATTCCCCGATGCCCTGAAAGAAAAAATAAGAAATGTATTTATAAATGTTTTTATATTTGAAATTGGGGTATATGCTATGAAAATTAAATTATACAAAATACCTTCAACCACAGTTTACCCCAGAAAAAAAATATAGCACCTATCCAAGTGACCTCGTACTGAAAAAAAGAACGGTGATCTACTTCAATAATAGATTTTTACGACTGCCGCGTCGTTCTGCACTTTGTGCTGCTGATTGGCCGTCGGCAGAGTAAGGTATTAAACATTTTTTTTGTTTTTTTTTTATATTTTTAACTGAATGCATAGTATCTCAAGAATATTGTGTCAAAATTTCAAGTTGATTGGAGCAAAATTGACGAAATTGTGAGTATTTTTATACCTGACGGATTTTTATACCTACCCGACCCGAGCGCGCTATTGTAACCTGGCAGATGGTTCGCTCTCTATACAATACCCGATCTTACCATCCAGTTTTATTTCTAGAAATTTCAACACAAGTACAAACGTACGAGTTCCTATTTCCGCATCATTTCAGCTCCGTTTTCATTACGTTTTGTGTTAAATTATTACTAAAATGCCTAAAAAAGTTACAAGATGTGATAGACAATCAGCGGGTTCGCGATTATATCGACCTAGAAAAATTGTACCTCTGCAGAAACGTAAAAGCGAAGACATTTCAACAAGTAGCGCGTCAGCTAAGAAAATAAAAGTGACCGTTGAAGATCAAGTTACGGAGGATCTTGAAAACATTATAGGATAATTGATTTTTTATTTGTATTTTCAACAATTGCTACGCTAGTGAAGTGTGTGAAATGTGATGCAAAAGTCAATTTTCATTCGACTAAGAAAGAAGGCCTTGGATTTTACATCAAAGTGTCGTGCGAAAACTGTAAACAGATTACAAATGTTATACCAGATTTTTTAGTGTTCGAAACTTTAAAGCGATTTCCCCACAACTCACGTTTTCAAAGTCGGTGCCCCTCAAAACTACTGCACCGATCCTTTTGAAATTTTGAACACTATTTCTGTACATAATTTACGAGGTAACGCTGGAGAGTTTTTTTACAAATTTGTTAATAATTTTTATTTTACAATAACAAATTAGACGATTTTTTCGCAAAAAATCGCATTTTTCCCTTCAAAGTGTTCCAAAAAAGTGAAAAATTGAAATTTCGAAAAACCCTCCTAGCGTTACCTGGAGAAAACTATTATCTAACGAATGAACTTTGATTTTTTGATTTCAGATGATCCAGCACCAAGTTATGAGGGGCACCGCAATTCTACTTTTTTTCGAGACACGTCCGAACAATTGCTGCCATTGCCGTATTTTTAAATATTTCTTCGTGAAAATTTTATACAATATTCTTCGAATGTCATACTTTAATGTACCATTAATTTTGATAATGAGATTTTAACTGTGTCGTCACAAAAAAATCACAAAAACATGCCTTTTTTTGTACGAATTAACCTTACCCTGCCCTTAACTTGACCAAAATTCTGAAAATAATAATGTTATGTTATTGTTATGCATAAATGACGGCAGACAATAAATTTCATTTTTCGAAATCAGATAGAAAAGTCCCATCAAGACTAATTGGAATATTTAAAAAGTAAGGACAAATAGGAGATGATTTCTACACAACTATAAATCTCATAAAATAAGACTGTAAACGTAATTTTTTATTTTATAATTTTCTTTAAGTCACTTATTCATATAACTATTATTATAAGATTCCCACAAAACTTCAATTTTAAAGTATCAAAGTAACAATATTAGTAAATTTTTACACTTTTAATTCAGTGCTAATAGTTTTTGCAGACTAACATATATTGAATTCTTCATAAATCTCTCACAAAACTATTATTTTCTTAATCTTATAATACGCATTTTAACAGAAATTTACATTTTATAGTTAATTAGGATCAGAAATTTTTATTTATTCAAGTGCTATGATAAAAGTCCCACAACAGAACTCTTTTTAGCTTTTCGATAGCAATTTGATCAGACTTTTACATTTTACAGCGAGTTATAATAGTTGTAAAATACTCTTAATTTTTTCAGTAGCTTTACGAAGTGCGCGGAGCAATACACGCTGAAAATTAGGACACTACATAGAATTTATAGGACCTTCAAACTTGTTCACTTCAAACAAACAAAAAATCCGTCATGGTTGAATTGGAAGAGCTGGATGATTTTTCACTTTTGCTTAAGCTATCACGAATTCTCTTAAAACTTGGTATAATTGAAGGTCTTACAGAGTATATATAATATCCCGATTCTCAGCGTCCTTTCGCCGCACTTAAGGGATAAGAAATTCAAACAATCGTAAAATGTAGTTGTAGTCTATAGCTCTGTAAATATCTAACCGAATCCAATGATTTTGATACGATTTTAAAAGGGATGAACTAAGGTTTTCTAGAATTAAGAAAACAAATTTCCACCTAGTAATTTTTTTCAGTACTAAGTTTTGGGTCCTTTATCCTTCGATAAATTTTCAAATTCATATTTATTTATTTTGCCTATAATTGGTTTATTTTTGAACTTTATATTCTCCAACTATAAAAGTGCCATCATAATTAATATAGAAAAGAGAAGTTTCCTAGAATTAAGAAAAAAAAATTTGCACCTAGTATTTAATCCTTGAATATCCTGGAAAACATATTTCCAATTTTTTATTTATTTATTTTTTGTATATATATAATAGCTTTATTTGTGAACTTTATATCTCCCAAGAATAAAAGTGACATCGTAATTAATGTAGAAGAGAGAAAATTTTGAGTTTGAGTGTGTACGTATATGTACACAGCCCGCTAGAGAGGATTAGATATTTTGTGATTTTACGATAAAAAGTTATATTCCAAAAATAATATCTTGAGAACGAAGCAACCAACTTTTCTGATTCGAATATCAAATGAAGGTGAATGTTCTGTGTTTTTCACAAAATAATACAGCAATATCGAATGAACTTTGTATTCGCATATCTTTGCGAAGTGCGCTAGAGAGGACGCAGAAAATTAGAAAATTAAATATACTTTAGAAGACAACTTAAAAAAAAATCGTTATGGTTGAACTGAAAATGTTGGATGATTTCGCGTGGAATGACACTTATACATTAGTTACGATACCAATTTTACTGTTTGTAAATGATAAAAACATAAACGCAGGATTTATATAAACACAAACAATATTTAAAATACACAAACAAGTTTAATTCACTCACCCTTTTACAAAAACTTGCACTCCTAATTAAGACAACGGCGTTTCTAACTAATAGACCACTTTTTGTCGTTGTCATAATCCAGCTTTAGCTATTTTTTAAACTACTTTGCATTGAACACTTAATGTTTTTGAATTTTACAGCTGTCAAAACGGGTGATTCCATTCCACTCATTCCATTTGTAACGCATAGAAATATTGCTAGTAGAACAAAATGGATTGAATACAGAGGTATAATAGTAAAAGTAACATTAATTTTTGCGTGTTCCTCTGACTCCTCGTTTGTTTTTCTGCCTAGAGAGTTGAAATCTTGCGCCAGGTCCTTTAAACCAAATTGGAAATTTAATTTCTAAAATGAAAAGAGTCCAATAACTCCTTTGAGGGACTGCTATACAAAATTTTCATTTGTCACTATATATTTTGCTATTATCTGCGAAAGCGTCCACTTAAATTACTGATATTTTGTGAAAGGCGTTTTCATAAAAATAGTAAATAAAAGCTCTCAAAAAACGACAAAATCGGGAGTGCCCTTTCTGGTGTTGCTATACAAACATAGGGTTTTTTTTATTATACAGTGAAAACATAAATCCTAGACGTTTTGCTTGTACTGACAATTTTTGAAAATATAAAATCCTTTGAAATTGCTTATAAAACCTTTTACATTGTATAGGAGAACCGTTCTACGAAAATAGATTAAGTAAATAAATGCTGGCCTAGGTGCAGTCTTAAGGATGAAATATTTTTATGTAGACCATTGTCTTTAAAATTCTATAAAAATCATTAAATTCTGATGCTTCCGGAGATATAGTCTATAAAAGTTAACACCGTAGGGACATTTCAAGGAATTTTGAATTCGCATATCTCGTAAGGTGTACGGGAAGAAGGAGGACACTGAAAATTAGGATATTACATAAACTTCAAGTATAAAACCTTCAAAATGTTAGCATCCAAAAATAACTATAATCGTCGATTCGAAAGTGCTGGACGATTTTGAGTGGAATTTATCCTTATTCATGAATTACGATACATACCACTTTTATAGTTTGCTTTTTACGCAAGATCAGCCACACTTTCGGTTCAACTATCACGGATTGTTTTAAGACTTAACATGTTTGAAAGTCATATAAAATATATATTTAATATCCTGATTTCAGTGTTCTGCACCCGCACTTCGAGGTAGAAAATTAAAAGTTTCATAAAATATCGTTCTAGCATTACATTTAAACTCAATGATTTTGTTATAATTTTATTGGTAATGAAGTGAAGTTTTTCAAACTTGAAAAAAACAAACCTTTCACCCAACAAAATTTTTAAGGAATAAGAGTTGAATCCTTTATCGTTGAATATCTAAGAAAACATATTTTCAACTTTTTATTTATTTCATTTTGTATACAGTCTGTTCTAGACTTCGACGGGGTTCGATTCCGCAACTTTTGACGTAAGTCGAAATGGTCGTAAGTGGAATTTCAAACAAAAATAAACTATATTATTATAATAGTCATATGCACATAAAAAGTAATAGCTTTTTTCTGATTTTTAACTGTTTACTACATCAATCGCCAGAAGCGATGTATATGATATATATGTGACGAAAATT
Organism: Dioctria linearis; assembly: GCA_963930735.1. Lineage (NCBI taxonomy): Eukaryota > Metazoa > Arthropoda > Insecta > Diptera > Asilidae > Dioctria > Dioctria linearis. The sequence continues at coordinate 152,785,029 of OZ005741.1, forward strand.
ATAGAAAATTAAGTTACATTTTTGTAATTTTTTTCGTCGTAGGTGCAAATGGTCGTGAGTCGAGGTGGTCGTAACTTAAAACTGACTGTATTTGCTTTATTTGTGAGCTTTATATTTGCAAAGTATAAAAGTAGCATCGTAATTAATGTAGAAAAGAGAAAATTTTTGTTTGAGTGTATGCGTACGTATGCGCAGCCATTCCACAACAAACGATCCATTTGAACTGATTTAAGACCAGACCATTTCCGATTTGGATAAAACTTTCAGAATTTGTATGAAATAAGAAATTAGCTTAATTAGGAAAATTACCAGGGACTTTTGTTCATTTATTTACTATGATAAAATTACCGGGAGACATCTTGTTTTAGTTTTCCGGTAGCAATCCGATCGGGCTTTTACATTTTACAGTCATTTGTAACAGTTGTAGAAGACTCTAATTTTTTTGAGTAGCTTTGTGAAGAGTGAGGGAGAAGAAGATTTTAACGCACAGATATAATTATAGTAGAAGAAAATGGATTGGATTCCCATGCATAATATTAAAGTTATTTTGATTTTTGCATATCCCTCTCTCCGTCTGTCCGAGAAAGTTGAAATTTTCTTTTTTAAAAAAATTTATAAATTTAAATACACAATTGGATAAACTGTGAATGGTAATAATACTCTCTATGCCTTAAACGACTATTTACGGATTATATTTGAGAAAAAAAAAGTTATGTCCTTGATGTAATATTTTTATGGGATCAAGGATGAAACTACTAATTCAATTTTAAGGCTCTTTAACTGAATCGTTTGAACGTAAATTGTAGCATATTTGCTAAAGTTATAAAGCGCTAAAGATTCTCTTTGGAAAGTTTGATCCTGCGATATTCGTGCAAGGACTTAAGTATTTATGGGACACACTTCCTTCTACTTACGGCATATAATCAAACATATGTTAATTTGAGGAGGAAAAAATGATTTCAAGAAGGGTCTCTCAGTAAAAAGTGTGATATGGCATTCAAAATCAGTTCGGATAAATTTTTTTAAAAAAATTAAATTTTCAATTTAATTACATTATAAATAAAAATAGAATATCACTTACCCTTTTAAAATTTTGTTAATAGTGTTACTAACCAATATAGTATAGTATAGTATTTAAATTTATACGATTTATTTTTCACTGCTAGAATAACCGCACTAAAATTTGAATATCAACCACTTTATGAAATGATTTGTATACATATTACCAAAAATTACGTTTAACCACTTTAAATAAAATTTGCACTTCTATAATTAATTTATTACTCACAAAAAGCACAATTGTTTTAAAAATTCTCTAAAAATGTTTGTTCCATAAACTTAACTTTCGGTAATAACACAAAATGATTTTCCAAATTGTCAGAATAAAATATAAAAATTATTTAAAATTCACTTTAAAATTAGCTTTAAAATGACAGAAGTATTATAAGTAATATTTATATTTTGTGAGTCCTTAAATATCATATTTGTAGCATGAGGAGCTCACTTGGTCCCAATAGATGACATGATGACAAAAACTGCAAGCAAACTATATCCAGTTGATCAATTACTGGTGGGAGAGACACAGGAACTTGGCTTAAACTCTGCTGTCTTTACTGCTACCGTCGACAGTGAAAATAGGAAGAAAACACAAATTGCGTTATGAAATTTAAATTAAATTTTTTAATTTTAATTATTTTTCAAATAAATGTATTCACTAAACTATTGTAAATTTGGACATTTTTTACAGTTTGTTTTTAACATTTATTAATTCTGTTGAACGTGCTCCTGGAATGCTCCAAAGGTTGAAAACTCTTGGATTGGTGGGATCCTGTCATCCACGGATAATTTTTCCCAAGTACTTCTCGACAACATCATGGTGAAGAAAATCTGATGGCAAGTCAAATTGCACTGTTAGTCCGATATGGTTATTTCTCCGCTTTAACTAAGTTTTTCATTGATTTCTTGTGTTATACGAGTAATATAATCTTCATCGATTAGTTGGCCGAGCATGAAGTAAATATGATTGTTTTCAGATGAAATCTTTTCAGCAATTATATTGATCTAGAAAAGATTGATATGCAAAGTTTACGAAAGAAAGTCATTTTACAACTTAACACACACACCTTGCTCAAGACATAGATTTAAAATCTCCTCAACTCAACCAGATTGATTCGTCTTCCATGAACATACAACTCGTCCAAAATTTCATTTTCGACATGTTGCGGAGTTATGTATTCTTCCCAGCAATGACGGGACATCGACCAGACCCTTTTCAATCATTAGAGTAACTATCTCTATACAATTTCTTTCCGAAAGCCTGTAATTTCATATTTGTATAAGAAAGTTTTTAGTTTATTAAAATTTAAATACTAATAACCTCTGTAATGTTTTTATTTTGTGAGAAACATTCGCTGATGGCACAACCACAGTATATTCGCACAACACGGCTGTTGCTTTGAAATTCCATTACAGTATCACCATCTGATTAAACAGACAAAATCGGATCAAGAAATGCCCTATTTTCAAGAACAATACAGAATACAATAGAGAATACAAAATATTGCCTTTAAAATTTTGACACATTCCATATTTAAAAATTGTTTAAAAACTTTATAATAATTTTATTAAAAAATTTGTAAAAAAAATTATTAAAATTTTTTTTAAAATTTTTTAAACATTTTTAATAAACTTTGACACATTTCAGCTGATGTGCTGTGACTTTCTTCAAATATTTTTAATTTGTGTGCGTGTAAACAATTATATTCGTACATGCTTGTAGTTATATGTATGAGTTTGCTGCCATAATAGCAAAATTTACTGCCATAAAATATACTTCTGGCTAGAACTTTTTATGGCTAATTATGGCAGTAAAAATTTCTCCTTCGTCGGGGAATTTGACATTTAACTCAGTAAAATTTTGCTGGATTATCTTTTGTCCTTATCGTTCTAAAGTATTTTCAGATAAGGGGAAACTACTTACTCTGTTTTCTAGCAATGTTCGAGTAATGTAAATCAGCCATCAGTTGAGAGAAAAAATTCAAACTTCGATATCGACACATCGATATTTTAAATACTTGGCCGTTATATATTTTCGTAAAGGTTTTTATAATTAATTAATAATAGTTTTATGTTAAAAACTATTTGTTTTCCATATTTTTATTAAATTGATAAATTATGGATATGTGATGAAAGTCATTTAAATCGATGTGTAAAAACAATTCGATATTTTTAAAGACAATGCCATCCTTTACGAATTTCGTGAGCAATTTATTGTAATGTTCACAGAAAACAAACAAGCTCAAGAGTATATAAAAAACAATTTCTATTCTTTCAATAGCGTTAACGAAAATCAGCCAAAAAATAATAATGTAGCCAACGGCAATTTGGTAGAAAAGCCAGTGGATAAACACTGTAATTTATGGTGAGTATCTAAGTAATATATATTCTTATTATATAATATCTTTTTAAAACGGAATTTTTTTCTTATTGCAGTAATGATGCGCAAAAAGGAAAATGGCGAAGAATCGGCGGAGGAATAAGAGAAAAAAATAAGAGACGTAACAACCAAATGAAACAGTCACTAAATCAATTTATAAAGTGTACATTTATTACAAATTACAATAATAACTTAAAAAAATTTTAATTTCTCATTCAATTTGTAACACATAGAAATAATGATGATAGAACAAAATAGATTTCACACCCGCAAATAATATTAAAAATTATTTAGATTATTGCATGCCCATCTGTTTTTGTCAAGTAATTGAGAGAACCTTGAATTGAGTCCATCTTATACCCTATCGCTATTTGCAATCCTTTCGTGTTAAAAGAGAAATTTTCATGGACATGTAAAAAATAATTACCATTTAACAAATTTTTGGTATTCCTTTGATTATAACTTGGTCAGATGCTGCTAATTAATATGTTATTAAAAATTTTATGGGCTATTTATTTGTAAAATAACAATTTACAAAAAATTCAAAAAATTAATTTTTACTGGCATTTTATTGGAATACCAAATTTATCGGTTTTTTTTTCTCTTATCAAGTAAATTGTTTAGCGATATAGGTGCTTACACCAAGTTAACAAAGACTTGTAAATTTCTTACTTAATCAGTTTAGTCTATATAGTTTGTTGAACTTCCTCACCATTGGCATCATTTTGTGTTAAAACAGAAATTTTCATGAACATATGTATAAGCAAGTGTTTCTTGTCAAAGCTTATCATACCTTATATTAAACCCGACGAAGAGAGCTGAAATTTGGTACATGGTATTATCATAGAAATAGTAAACAACATTTCAAAATTGGACTAAATTCGGGCAATTCCTTCTTGATGTTGCGATACAAAACTTTGATTTTTCACAATTGTCAACCACTGGTTTTAAGTACTCTAATGTGATTTTAACTCTGTTTCATGATGCTTTAAAGTGAACTGAACTGAGCTAGAGCAAATTTCTCTGATCTAATTTGTTATACCCTAGTTGAAAGCCGACGAAGCGAGCTGAAATTTGGTATATGGTATTATAATAGAAATAGTAAATAACATTACAAATTTGGACTAAATCGGGCAAATCCCTCTTAATGCTGATATACAAAACTTCGGTTTTCACTACTTTTGAAAACTGCTCTTAAGCACTCTAATTTGAATTGAACTCCGTTGCGTGTGGCTGCGGTAGAGTGAACTGCAGTAAGCTAGATCAAATATTTATGATCTAACTTGTTCATACCTTAGATGACATCCGACGTATGGAGTTGAAATTTGGTACACGGTGTTTTCATAGCAATAGTAAATAACATTAAAAATTGAATTAAATCGGGCAATTCTTTCTTAATGTTGTCATACAAAACTTTGATTTATAAGGAACACAGTTTTTTAATAAAAAAATAAATGCAACTAGGTATAAACTTAGTTTTATTCACATGAATCTTGATCGGTTCATTACCAGCGTTAGACTGCCGCCAAGATACCTGCACTCCATTCCCGTTTCTTTCACTTATCATTTTTATGATACTTTTCTTATCCTTCCTAGAATTCTGTATACGACAGGTACTGTCATAAACAGCAATTTGTGCATTCAGAGTGCAAACATCCCACGATCAGTCTTTGTCGCTTACATGTACCCTGTCTCAATAAGGGCAGTAAAATAATTAAAATATAATAGTAATACGAACGGATGTTTTCTTAAGAGCTAAACATTTTAAATAAACCTATTTGTCCTTTTTCCACGAATTATTCTGTCGCCGCTGCTTACAGTTCGGCCTCGCTGCGCCTTACCTCGCCCTCGAGGTGTTATATATTGTCTCCTTGGTACCTTACCGAGGAACTTACCTATGGAAAAAGAAATAAAATACGTTTTAGTTCTACTCTTCTTCTGTATCATTTGGTGGGCTGTATAATTTTAATTTATCTTTAGAGTGGATACCGCAGTATTTTGTTCGGGATCTCTTAGACCCCGGCATATCTTCAATTAGATATCGATCGTGATCCAAGACTTTCTTAATCACATATGGCCCACTATACTTAGGTAATAACTTCCGACTTTTCCCATCGTTAGATCCCTTCGGTCGTTTAATTACTACATACTGTCCTACTACGTAAGTATAACCTTCACATCTTCTTTTATCAAAATGCTGCTTTTGCAATTTTTGATGCTTTGCAATTGACTCGGACGCTTGAGCCCTTAATTCTTTTACATCTTGCATAATCGCAAACTTCATTGGACAAAAACGAGTCGTTAGCGCTTCTTGGGACATATCCTAAAAGCATCTCGTTAGGGGACTTTCCCGTCGTTTTGTTCACAGTTATATTAAGCCCCAACGTATGGAACTTAAGACCTTATCCCATTTGTTTCATCCTCGTTGGATGCTGCAAGGGAACTCAGAATTGTTCTATTATATCTTTCTGCCTGACCGTTTGCTCTGGGAGTAGCTGTGGCGTTTAAAATTCTTTTTATACCTAAACTTTTGCAATAATATGTGAACTTTTCACTTGTGAAACAGCTACCCCTATCGCATACAATACGTGTCGGTACTCCGAACGTATCCAATATTTCATCAAACGTTTTGATGACGGGGACCACTTTGGTATTTGGAACAGGTTTCATAAATACGAACTTGGTAAAACCATCTATTATTAAGAGTAGATGAGTGTTGCCCCGTGAACTTTTCACAAAAGGGCCTAAGTGATCCACATGTAACGTATGCATGGGAACATTTAACTTCTCGATAACATTTAAATAACCTGGAGACTTTCCCGTCGGTACTTTGTTATATATACACGATAGACAACGATCTATATAATTTTTCACATATTTCCTCATGGAGCTAAACCAGTACTTTTCGGATATATACTCAACTGTTTTATCCAAAGAAAAATGTCCAATATTGTCATGGTGACACAAAACTATCTCCTTTCTTGATGCTTTTGGTACTACCCACTTTTTGCCTTTTTCCGTATTTTTGTAAAGACGATTGTACTTGAAACTGTATTCTTTATGTATTTTCTTCTCATATTCACTGTTTGGCTTCTGTGATAAGACTCCAATAATATGTCTACAGCCGTCATCTCGCATTTGGGCTGTCAATACCCAATCATCAGTCGTTATGTCTACTGTTAGTATTTCCTCTTCTTTTTCGTTAATGGGGTTGCGACTCAAGGCATCAACGTGAGCTATTTTTACTCCAGGTCGATATTCCACCGAAAAATTATACTCCTGCACCGTCAGCCACCATCTGCCTATTCGTGGAATCAGATCGCGTTTACTGAATGCTGCCCTTATCGCATTACAATCGGTGATAACTTTAAATTCTTTTCCTATTAAGTAGGTCCTGAAACGCTTGAGAGAGCATACAACCGCTAACGTTTCCAATTCATAGGAGTGATACATTTTCTCCTCTTTCGTAGTTGTCCTACTAAAATATGCAACCGGTTTCAATTTTTTGTCGTCTTGTTCCTGTAACAGAATACCAGCGATACCAACCTTAGACGCATCAGTATGCAGCTCTGTCCTGACCCTGTGATCATATAATGACAATACAGGACGTACAGATAGTCTACTTTTTAATATATTAAACGCTTCGGCCTCTTCTTGGCCCCATTTAAACATTTCATTCTTTTTAAGCAAGCCTGTAAGTGGCGCGGCTATGGTTGCAAAGTTATTGATAAATTTTCTAAAATAACTCGCCATCCCTAAAAATTGTCGGATCTGATGTACAGTACATGGTTTCGGAAATTTTGAGACGGCAATAGTTTTTCTAATCCCGGGCTGAATACCTTCACAACTAATTTCAAATCCCAAATAGTCAATTTTAGTCTTGAAAAAGAAACATTTTTGCAATTTTAATGTTAGATTCGCTTCCTCTAAACGTTTAAAAACTTCTTCTAATGCTGTAAATCCCTCTTCAATTTCCTGAGATGGAATTAAAATGTCATCCATATATGCCAAAGCTGTTGTGAAGCGAAGATTTCCAAGAATTGTATTTATTGTTCATTGAAATACGGCTGGTGCGTTCGCTAACCCGAAAGGCATCCGAAGATACTCATAGTGCCCGTCCGGCGTAATAAAAGCTGTTTTTAAAATTGAATCTTCATTAATAGGTATTTGGTAATACCCACTTGCTAGGTCAAGACTTGTAAAATATTTACATCCCCTCAACCTCTCAATCTGATCTTCGATTCTAGGTATAGGATATGTATCTTTTACTGTGTGTGAATTTAACTTTCTGTAATCCACACACATCCTATACTCTCCTGTTTTCTTTCTTACTAACAAAATCGGACTGCTAAATGGCGACGTTGATTCCCTTATAACATTATTCTGAAGAAGTTCGCTAACTATATTGCGAACGATTCCGCGTTCAGTAAAGGCCATTCGATACGGCGTGTATACAATGGGTTTGGAATCATTTAAATTAATTTCCATTTCAAATTTTTGGGTTTTGCCTAACTCCGTAAGATTTTGTGCGAAACAATGTCGATAACGATTTATTAAATTAATCAAATTATTCCTCACATCTATTTTAATATTTTCGTCAATTTGGCTTTTGACATCTTCTAAACTAAAAGGTTCCATTTGCTCTACATTAGTTGTTAAATTACTCACCTTTGAACTGTTCTTCTCTTCATCACAAATATTTCCTCTTGCGACAATTCTGTTCTTCTCCATGTTGATAATTGTATTGGAAACATTAGCGATGGCTACAAATCCTCCTTTACTTCGTAGTACACCTCCACATATCCAATGCTCTGCATTAAGCACTGATCGGTAATTACTTTCCACGAATATATTACTGTCTACATCACTGTCACATTCTATAAAACCAGCACTGTTCGGTGGAATCACACTAGCATTTTTCGCCCATATTGCTACTTTCGTTGGTGGTAGACTTTCAATCTCCGACAAATTTATGCTTTCTTTATTAAAAACTCGCACTACATTGTCACGTACATTAAAGGACACGTTATCATTGTTTAAAAATGTCTGACCAATCAACAGCTGAATATGTTGCAAACAATTTGGTACGACTAGTGCTTCTACCACTGCTTTTGCTAGGTCCACTTCTAAATTTATAGTCACTTTTCCGATCACCGAGGCAAAACCTCCACCATAACCATTTAATTTCAAAGTACACGGACTTAATTTTAGATTCAATTCTTTTGCAGTTTCCTGTTTTATAATCACGGCACTGCAACCTGTGTCAATATAACCACGAACGTTTTCGTTATTCACTTTACATTCCACATAGTAACAACACCCCTTTTTTGTGTTTGAATTGTCCACGTATTTCACGACAGTTTTAAGTTTAATGCAATTATTAGTATCATGACCTAAGCGATTACAATTTTTACACTCAACTTTCGGTTTATCGCATTTAGTAGACACATGACCCTTCTGGTTGCAATTGAAGCATTTTATTATTCTTTTATGTTCACTTCTTAGTTCTTTCCTTATATTATCGTCCGTTCCGCCGAACTTATGTTTGTTCAAGATCTTTTTTTCATAATTACGAGTATGGTCTACATAACGTTTTTCAGTCATATTGACTCTTGACAGAAATTCACCATATAATTCTTCTGGTGAATCATACCTACCAGCTCTTGCACCAGTTTGAACCGTTAAATCCTGGAGTCCATCTATCAAACATGATACAGCATCTTTCCCACTGATTTTGCATGTCTGTATCAAGCACATTTTAGCGAAGTAATATTCCGTCATATTTTCGTTTGGATATTTCGTTCTGTTCACTAATTTTCTTAAAGATGAAGCAAAATCATGATGCTCCGGAAATGATTTTCTTATTAATTCTTTCCACTCATTCCAAGTTCTGTTATACGAACTTAAGTTAGTATACCACGTTTTGGCTAAACCACATAAACGGTTTTGCGTGAAATAAATTTTGGTATTATCATCCCAGCCATTTATTATCGATAATTGTTCGATCTTTTCGAGCCATTTGTTTGCAGTTAAATTTGGCTGCTCAGGATAAAACTCTGGAATGCAATCACTTTTGGCACTATACCTAACAATTTTATCGTCACTCTTTCCGTTAGATCTTTCCATAAACGTTTGAATCATGCATTCAAGGCGATCTAAACGAGTATTTATATTGTCGTCGTCTACACTTTTACGAGAAGTGGAAGGACGTTCCTCCCTATGATTTCCTCCATCGTCGGGGCGATCATGTGAAAATGACTGATGCTGACGTTCAGCTTGACGTACTCTGCGTTCTTTTCGCGACCTTTTTGGTGATCGTGGTCGAGAACGACTTTCGCCTTCATACTTTCTACCATTTGACGAAGAACGCGACTTATATCTATTCCATGACCGTGATCGTGAACGTGAAACTGATTTACTAACAGTAGATATTGACCGCGTTCTTTTTACACGACCCATTTTGCACAATACTTTTTTTTTGTTTGTTTTTACACTGAAAACTAAAATTTGTCTTTAAATCTTTTGCACTTCTACTCAACAAGGCACTGTTCAATTCCACTTCTGAACTATAAGGAACACAGTTTTTTAAATAAAAAAATAAATGCAACTAGGTATAAACTTAGTTTTATTCACATGAATCTTGTTCGGTTCATTACCAGCGTTAGACTGCCGCCAAGATACCTGCACTCCATTCCCGTTTCTTTCACTTATCATTTTTATGATACTTTTCTTATCCTTCCTAGAATTCTGTTTACGACAGGTACTGTCATAAACAGCGATTTGTGCATTCAGAGTGCAAACATCCCACGATCAGTCTTTGTCGCTTACATGTACCCTGTCTCAATAAGGGCAGTAAAATAATTAAAATATAATAGTAATACGAACGGATATTTTCTTAAGAGCTAAACATTTTAAATAAACCTATTTGTCCATTTTCCACGAATTATTCTGTCGCCGCTGCTTACAGATTTTACACTATCCTCGAGAGCTGTCTTTAAGTACTGTAATGTGAGTACAAATCTGTTACGTGATGCTTTAAATTGAACTGGAGTAAGCTAGAGTAAGAATTTCTGATTTAACCTTTTCACTCCTTAATTTAAATCTGACGCAGAGAGTTAAATTTTGGTAGATGGTGTTTTCATAGCAATAGTAAATAACATTTATAACTTGAATTAAATCGGGCAATTCCTTCTTAATGCTGCCATACAAAACTGTGATTTTATACTATTCTCGAGAACTGCTCTTAAGTACTCTAATGTAAGTTCAATTCAGTTTCTGCTTCAAAGGAGCTGGAGTAAGCTAGAGAAAGAATTTCTGATCTAATCTTTTCATACCTTAGATAAAATTCGATGAAGAGAGATGCAATTTGGTACATGGAATTATCATAGCAATAGCAAATAACATTTCAAAATTTGACTTAGTTGGACAAATCGTTCTTAGTGCGGCTATACTAAACTTAAGTTTTTCACTATTATCGAGCACTGCTCTTAAGTAGTCTAATGTTAATTCGACTCTGGTTCATTGTGCTATAAATTGAACTTCAGTCAGCTAGAGCTAGAATTTCTGATCTAACTTCTTGATATCCTAAATAAAATCCGACGTAGAAAGCTGCAATTTGATACATGGCATTTTCATAGATATAGTAAATAACGTTTCAAAATTGAATTAAATCGGGCAGTTCCTGCGTAATGTTGCTATTCAAAACTGTGATTTGACACTATCTTCGTGCACTACTCTTAAGTACTCTAATGTTATTTCAACCCTGTTTCATAAGACTGCTATAAAGTGAACTCAAATGAGCTAGGGCAAGAATTTCTGAACTAACCTGTTCATAGCTTCGATAAACTCCGACGTAAAGAGCTGAAATTTGGTACATGATATTTTCATTGCAATAGTAAATAATATTTGAGAATTAGATTAAATCGGGAAATTCCTTCTTAATGCTGCCATACAAATATTTAATTTTACACTATCCTCGAGCACTGTTCTTAAGTACTCTAATGTGAATTGAAGTTTGTTTTAAGAGTCTGCTTTACAGTGAACTGGAATGAGCTATAGCAAGACTTTCTGATCTAATATTTTCATAGCAACAGTAAATAACGTTTCAAAATTTAACTAAATCAGGCACTGTTCTTAATTACTCTAATGTAAACTGAACTCTGTTTCATGAGTCTGCTCTAAAGTGAAATGGAGTAAGCTAGAGCAAAAATTTCTGATCTAACCTGTAAATACCTTAGATGAAATCTCACGAAGAATGCTGAAATTTGGTACTTGGTATTACCATAGCAAGTGTAAATAAAATTTCAGGCAATTCCTGCTTGATGTTGCCATACAAATCTTTGATTTTTCACAATCCTTAAGCACTGCTCTTAAGTACTCTAATGTGAATTCGACTTTGACTTATGAGTCTGCTCTAGAGTGAACTGGAATGATCTAGAGCAAGAATTTCTGATTTAATCTTTTCATACCTTAGATGAAAATCGACGAAAAGAGCTGAATTTTGGTACATGGAATTATCATAGCAATAGCAAATAACATGTAAAAATTGGACTTGGTCGGACAAATCGTTGCTAATGCGGCTATACTAAACTTTTGTTTTTCACTATCATCGAGCACTGCTCTTAAGTACTCCAATGTGAATTCGACTCTGGTTCATCATGCTCTGAAGTGAACTGCAGTCAGCTAGAGCAAGAATTTCTGACCTAACCTTTTTATAACCTAGATAAAACCCAACGTAGAGAGCTGAAATTTGGTTCTATTTTCATTGCAATTGTAAATAATATTTCAAAATTGCTGACACTGAAAACTTTGATTTTTCACTATCCTCAAGCACTAATATAAAGTACTCTAATGTGAATTCGACTTTGTTTTATAAGTCTGCTCTATTAAGTTCTCTATTGTGAATTGAACGTTATTTAAGAGCCTGCTCTAGTGTGAACTGGAATGGTCTAGAGCAAGAATTTCGGAATTAATGTTTTCATACCTTAGATGAAAATCGACGAAGAGAGCTGAATTTTGGTACATGGAATTATCATTGTAATAGCAAATAACATGTAAAAATTGGACTTGGTCGGACAAATCGTTCTGAGTGCGGCAATACTTAACTTAAGTTTTTCACTATCATCGCGCACTGCTCTCAAGTACTCTAATGTGATTTCGACTTTTTTCATGATGCTCTAAAGTTAACTGCAGTAAGCTATATCTAGAATTTCTGATTTTACTTGTTCATAGCCTAAATAAAATCCGACGTAGATAGCTTTGATTTCGAACAAGGTATTTTCATAGCAATAGTAATTAACTTTTCAAAATTGGACTAAATCTGACTAATCCTTCTTAATACCGATTAATTTATAACGGGACTTACACGTTGCTATCCCGCTAAAATAAAATCATTCAAACATATTGAAAAATCCCGATATAAATGAGTAATTATCAATTTTGCGAATTTTATTAATCAATTAATTAGGAAATGGTGTTATGCTGCATTTTAATATATTATTAAACATTTTAGCAGCTATTAAATTCAAGCATAAAAGTAAAATAAAAATTATGTTTAGACACATCTAGTTTGGACCTCTGCTCCAATGTCAGGGCAAAGCTTTTATAAAACTTTGACGGCAGGACCCAAACTTATAGTTTTTTTGGGTTTTTTTTCAAATTAAATCCTTGTAGGGATGTAAATGCTATACAACGATAGGTAAGACGTGATTGATTATTTATATAACACATTAAAAGAAGTTGAAAGAATTTTTATAAATCTTTCACTAAGTTATATCGTGCGGGTAAAATGTTTTTACATCTTTCAAATGAATGGTCATATGTGAAGATTGGATAAAAAATAGGAAATTGAAGTTTCTACCAATATTCATACATACATGAATACATGCAAAGTTATATTTATGTCCGATTCACCTGGGCATGAATTCAAAATCAGAGAAAATCACAATAAAAAAAATGAAGACATTTTTTAAATAAGTTAATAATTTTAGGAGATACACCTGATTAAAATACATGCGTAGTACATACAAACAATTCTTTTCCTGCCCATATTTTTCACAAAATCATATGGTGGGGGTGAAATGTTTTTAGATATTCATAATGTACCCACCGAGGCCTTTCTACTGAGTGTTCATATGTTAAAATTGGATGAAAAATAGGAAATTGGTCTTATACTACCTACAAATTTACATGCATACGTATGTATATATCCTAAGGAATTCCCCAATTAATTTAGAACATAACCATTTTGATATCTCCTGAACGATAAGAGCTAATGGCTTTAAATAAACTAAAAAATTAAAGAATGTAAGTAGCTGTAATACTCTTCTGAATTAGAAGTCTCTGTATTTCAAGGGGGGCACCGCTAAGAGGAAAAGACTGCAAAAAGAACGGTTTTTGGCCCTAAATCACCCGAAAAATTGGGGAATGACGTCAATCTTTGTTATTGTCGGGGTAGGTTCCAAAAAGAAATCACTATTTTCTCAAGCCCCTTACAAAAGCTCGATTTTGAAAATCTTAGCTCAAATAAATTTTTGGACCATAAAGTCGTAATGTGGAATGTCGCTTTTGGAATACCAGGTTCGTGCGGTTTCAGTGGCCGCCACAAGGTTGCGTCCATTGGGAGTGTCAATTTGTTCATATTTTATATATATGTTTTTTTTTTTAATAGGAAAATGAAATCTGAGAATACTGAAATTCGATATAGAAAATCCTTTTATGATCCTGTTTATAGGAAAAAATTAAAAATTCGAATAACCGTTATTTCAAATAACGAAATTTCCAAATCACTTTTCGAGGGGGAAATTTAACAAGCAATTTCTGATTACGTCACGCACATCGCAGGATTTTGCGAATATGCTGAAAAAGTCAGAAAAAAATCACAATAATCGAAAGTCAAAACACTTCTGAAATAAAGGAATAAGTGTAGGAACCACACTTGGTTAAACTGTGTGTATAGTACAAATAATTCATCCCCCCACCCCACCCTTCTTTTTCCCTAAATTATATGGTGGGGCTAAAATGTCTTTGCATATTTACAATGTACTCACCAATACCTTTCCAATGAGTGTTCATATGCTAAGATCAGATGAAAAATAAGAAATAAGAAATTTTACCACTACTTACATACATATGTATGTGACGTACTCCAATGAATTCCCTAATTAAATCGGACTTGTCGAACTTAAATGCTTCTAGAATTTGAAGGAAATAACCGAATTCGGTCAAATAAATTTTGGACCATAAAGAAGACATGTAGAAACGTGCTTTTGGAATACCAGGGCTGTGAAGTTTTAGTGGCCAGCACCAGGTGCCGTCCATTGGGAGTGTCAATTTTCAAATTTTATTATTTTTTTTAAATAGGAAATTAAAATCTGAGAATGCTGAAATTCCTGATCCTCTTTGTAGACCAAAATTAAAAATTGTAATGGCCGTTATTTCATAGAACGAAATTTCCAAATCACTTTTTGGGGGGGGGGGCGGAAAATTAACGCCCAGGAAACTTCTGATAACGCCACGTACATCGGAGGACTTTGCAAATATGCTCAAAAAATCAGAAAAAAAAGCCCAATGAAAATAGAGCTAAACAAAATTTTACTATTAATTAATTATAACGGAATTTTTAATCCACTTATATGAGTATGCAAATTAAATGACATGATGAAATCTATGTATGGCTATATTTTAAACCGCTAATCCGGGGCCTTTGAAAAAAAATTTGTAAATTAGGAACAGTAATTATTACTTTTACATTTATAACGGGTTTTACAGGATTGCTTTAAGTCCCGGTAAAATTAAATCACTTCAACCATTCGAAAAATTCTCCATATAAATGAGAAACGAATCTAATTAGAATCAAATTTAGCGAACCATGCAATTTTATTTGATTAGTTATTCCTACATAACTCAAACTAATTACTTGTAGTTTTTTTAAATGAAACCCAAGATATTGCAGATAATTTTAAGAAAAAAAAGTGTCTTAATTGTTGCAGGATATGAAAAAAGAGGGCGCTGAATGTAATGTAATGGCCGATGAAAAGTAGTATCTTACAGCAATCATCGGCGATTCGGTAATTACAATCTCATGCGGGCTTAGTAAAAGGATTTATTTTTAAAATAAATAGGGGTTGTAATTAACTACTCCTGTTTAGCCCTCCTTGAAAATTTCATTACTAAAAAATTGATTTGAAAAATTTTTTTTTCAAAAAATTAAAAAAATTTACCGTTTTTATCTTTACCTTCCCACTCAGCTGAGGTCACTCCTTAAATTTATATCCCCCGTAATACCACATATTCTAGCTATATTGTGAAAGAAGAATAATTCAAATCCAACCAACAGTCACAGAATACTATCGACTTTGGTGTATGAAGAAAATTTAAAAAATTTTGAAATTACCCGAAAAATGCTCATTTTGGTCGTCTTCCATCACAGATGAGATGCTATAAAATTTTTAAATATAAACGGTAAATGATGTTTGTAGTATGAAATCGCATCTACATTTTGTCCCATAAACTTATGTCTAATTAGTTTTTCAATCCGTTAATAACTTTCGGAGAAAACATGAAAAGAAAGGAAACGGTCCTTTTTGATGGTACAAAATCGGCGTTTTTTGAGTAAAAAAATGGCATTATATTAACTTCACACTTGTGAAGAACCGTTAGTTTGGAGAATTTTTTCACCTTAATAAAAAATGTTCGCAACAGTTGTCTAATGCTTATAAAAGAAAGAACGGATGAAGTACATGCAAATTATAGGAATTGGGGTGTATATGACCCAAGGGTAACAATCCAATGTTTAACGGTAAAAACGACTCGATAAAGTTTTCAGAATTTAAAAAAAAGCTCCACAGCTCTCATACACTCTTCTCCCTCTTTCATTTGATACCATACACACCCCAATTTGGACAAATCCTATGGAGGGGTGGTACCCTCCCCCCCCTCCCTGCACCATTCCCCTAAAAAAAATTTCATCGTATTTTTTGACCCGAATTCCAATAAATACAACAAAATTAACCACATCACTCTATCACCCTCCCGCGCAAAACTACAACCCTGTGAAAATTATTGATAAAAAGGAACGGTAAAAAAACCGTTATTAGTATCACCTAATCAGAAAACTAACTCTACCACTCTGCAGTATTTTCCATGCTCTTTCTTTTGATACCCCACATGCCGTATTCGATGTAATCCCTAGAGGGGGTACTTTTGCCCCCACCGCTTGCAACCCCTAATTAAAATATAGTTCTCCCAATTCCATTTCTACCCTCCTCAGTAAAGCGAACAAAAAAAACCGCATCTCTCCATGTTGACTTCACGCAAATCTACAGACCTTCAATAATCGTTAAAAAAAATTTCCTGTTAATCCCCATCAAATTCGTAAATAACGGTTAATCGAAAAATTAGATAGCCTATGCAAAGCACACATACCTCCTGCAAAAAACCGTTTCTCAGTTTTTTGATCCGATGTCTAGATTCTGAGATCCTAAATGGAATGTTTGGTGAGTTTGGAAAAAATCAAATTTTTTCAAAAAAATTTCCTTCTTTCCCCTCCCATTTTCACCCCCGCATCCTCACCAAACAATCCCCCCCCCCCCCCCTGCTATCATGACCGTCTAGACTTGTAATTTTTTTCAACACCCCATACATCCCCTCCCCCTCTCCAAACTCAAGTTATTCATAAAAATCATTAAAAAACTACCCTCCATCAACCCTTTCTAATTACCGTTAGAAGCAAAAAATTGAAAAAAAAAACTCTTCGAAAACAGTTGCGTATACTCTTGTAGTTTCGAAAAAAATTACCCCAACTCTCTACCCCATTAACTTCGATAACTTTTCTCTTACAGGTTTTTCACATTTTAACCTAATCAGTCTTTTAAATTTATTGAATAAACAGTTAATTTCCGCCTCTTCATACAAAAGTTTCATTATTGAACAGGATAGGATATAATGAGAACGAGGTTATCTGACTACATTTGAAATGTATTAGTCGGATGGTGGGATGGACGACGTACACAGTAAAAAATTTCTTGAATTTTACTTCAATTATAGTAGTAAAATTTTACAAAGCAGATTACGAATTTTATAAATTGATATTAAAATTTACGCATTTGTGTGTAAAATACATAAAATGCTTAATTTTACTAATTCTAATTGGTAAAATTCAACTTAAATGTGTGAAAGTACGTATGTGTTTGTAAATTTTACATTAGTTCTTTAAAATTGTTTTCATGGATAGTAGAATGCAATTCTTATGCTTAAAATTACTATGGTTTTCTAGAAATTTCAAGTACGCATAGTATTTTCCAGACAAGTTGAGACAAGCTTATAGCGTCACCACAGATTTGTTAAAACCATGATGGGATGCAGAAGTATTTTTCATTGTGCGGTTATAGGTATTTGTGTTTTCAAAGGAATTTATATAATAAAAGTGGGTGAAACTTTAAAAAATATTTTCAAGTGTAGTTACACAAATATAAGAAACTTTAATAAGATATAATAAACAAGCAACTTTTACCAAAGATGAGCATAATAGAATACAGTCATTAATGGATGAATGTTATACTCAACAAAGAAAATTTTTCAACAACTTAAAAATTGTACCCAGTTTTGGGATAATTGAGAAAAGAATTTGTCTTTAGGCAGTTTGAGAGTCTAACAGAAAAAAAAATATGATATCACCTTAACATTTCATGAAAAAGTTCAACAAATCATTAAATTTGGGGAAACTAAGAAACCAAGAATATTAAACAAAATAAACAAAATACGATCGAGGGATATTCTTATTGCTCTGGATTTTTTTGTGTCACTATTTTCAAGAAAATTTGGACTTCTTGCGCAAAACTTATGATGTACATAAGTATAAAATATTTGTATGCGTTAGAAATGCAAACAATTGTAATTATTTATTTAGTTTTAGATTGGTGCTCAATTTTCAGGTATTGATGTCCCAAATAATTCTCCTTGGTGTATAGGCTTCGGTAAATTTCTTTATCGTAATCAATTTTTATAAACTATTTTTTATAAATACAAATATAGAAACAAGTGATGAGCGAAATACTATTTATGTTTTCATTGAAAAAGAAGTTGCTAATTCACTTTCAAAGAATATTCAAGAGGGGCTTCTGCAGGAATTACGTTTTATTCATTTTCATTCTAAATAAGACTTATCCCCAGGAAGCATCACAAACTTGGGACTTCATACAAAGGTACTTTTTCGAAATCCACACAGATATAACACGATGGAAAAAGAAAAATATAAATGCTGTGGCAAAAGTTTTACGTCTGATAACGGCAATTGCTCAAGTAAAATCATCTTAGTAGTGTGCACTTTGCACTTTTTTCTTGCATTAATGTGGATTAATGAATATTTTTCTGTTTATTTTTTCAATATATTTTATGTAAATTTTTCCATCATAAATTTTACTTCATGTAGCTATAAAAATATTGAACTGACCTTGAAATGTAAATAGCTTTAAGATCAAATTTATGTTTATTTTGTTTTTGTTTATAGAGATTTTCAATTATATTATAACCACTTGTGCTAATGCATTTTGAATTTCGGAGGGACAAGGTTTGAATTAAAATTTGGCACTTCAAATTTTTCACTGGCAATATAATTGTATTTCAAATAATCTTATAAACAAACTTTACCAACCTCGAACCTAAGCTTAAGTCTATTATCAGCTGGCTCACGACGACACAACTTATCCTGTGCGACGGTATGTATCTCGTTCATGTACGACGACCAGGTCGACCTGTTTCTCGTGGTACCGTGCTTCCGCGTAACTCCTTGAGGAAATTGTATGTTCTTCCTTTAAATAATTTCTTCTGTCTTCTCCTCTTTATGCTTTCTTTTCTTCCTTTTCTTCTTTCTGATTTCTTTCCTTCCTTTTATTCTTTCTGCTTCCTTTTCTTCGCAGTAGCGCTAATCCTAAAACGGGATCTTACGGGCCTTGGATTCCTTATTTCCTTGGATCTTCTAGCGGCTGACAACTGGATGTCTCTCCTTTAATTAACTAAATAAATAGAAATGAGTTTATTACCGAGATTCATTTAATAGGCTTGGTTCTTTCTATTTTTACTTTCTTCTGCATTTAATCCTTCCCTAGCTTCATCAAATTTTAGTCACTATCACACGTTTACTTCTTCGCGATTAGATCTTCTAAATTTTGTATTCGGCACTCCTTTAATTCCAGCCTGTATTTTAAACCACTTTTAACTCGTAATTTAAGTATCTTCCGGACTAAATTATTTTCCCCCTTTTTTTTTTTACTATTCCGAGCCCGTGATATTCGCACTTCATACCTTTTGTGAAAAATGTCCTCCGGAAACTCCTCTCGTTGGTTGACTTCTCGATTCGGATTCCCATTCGGAGTTCACCACGCGGTCCGATGGGGAAGCACTGCCTAAAGCCGATCACACATTTGCTACCTTAATACTAATTCACCAGCGGAACCTACGCGCCTTGCTTTACTCTCTGCTACAGTCTAGTAATAAGCTCTAACATTACAAATTCATATCTTACTTGCTAATTGTGACATTTCTTTGCTTACATACCACAATCTCTTAAATCTAACTTGCGCATTCTGAACTACCTATCTACACAGCAATACCACTGCGCCTATGTTCACATTATTCCGAAAATCTAGTACCATAAGGGACCTATGATCTATTCTAGCTTGTCTCTTGACTTATCAGGGATGCATTGACATTACAAGTTTATCATTTGTTTTGACAGATTGTGACTGAAATGCAAAATTTTCTCAAGACTGCACCGGACTTCAACGTTACTCTTTTCTGTTTTTGCTGTTTTATTGACGTTTTATTGTTTACAGTGCAACCAAAGCAACCCAGAAGGGATAGTTTCCACGCGTTCTTCCTTTTACTTCTGATACTAAAATGTGAAATTTTTTACTGGTAACCGTATTTGATACCAGCTTCTACGAGTTAAGTATTTGGGTAGCTTAAATCGTATTCATTCACTAAAATACCTAATTATGGTTATACTGTGTATGTTCACTGCTGTGTGATCATACTAGACATTAATTAATTCAATTCTTGAGTTCATATCTGTGCAAATTTATCATAAAATTATTAAAACTGTTTGCCTGCTTGATATTTGTTTATCGCATGCGCCTTTGTGGACATGGGGATCTCCTGGAGTGTTTCAATGACCAACTCCACTGACCTCCCTGTTTGTGTGGACCGTGCTTGGCTTCACTATATACTTTAATTATATTCGCCTCATTTATCACATTTATGTGCATTATTTAATTTTATTTTATTAAAATTTTCTTTTCTTTTAGCTATGTGTGACACTCTCTGTCTATACCTACTTGGAACGACACCGTCAGTTACATTCCCCCGTTACCTAGTAGAAGTTTCATTTATTGAACTGAAACTTCAACATTGTTAAAATTCATTAACTTCAGTTTATCCTATCTATGCTAGACGAATCTCGCAACTCACTTTTTTTTTGCATTGCAAGCTGCAGCTTGTCTTATCGCCATTCTACTCCACTACCCCCGTTATCTTTTCTAACTTAACTTCCACTGGCTATAGCTTGAAGCCGCTCTTACGGCCACCTCATATCTACCGTCTACTAGCTATACTCATTTCAGTGAACACCTAAAGTGTTGATCCTGAATCCAAGTTCCTATAATCTCCTGTACTTGAGTCGGTGAACGTGTAAGGTTACGTTGAATCTGACTCTATTCATGCAATTTCTCGGCGCTCAAGAGAACATTAAAACTATACGTTAATCCTGAGTCTTAACTACTGATTGATACATACTCGTCGTCGTAGTGATTTAGGCAGAGAAGAGAACAACCCTGATTTTGTGAAAATTCCAGAGCTTGCTAATTATCAGCATATCAAGATATGCCTCCTGCATACATAGCTAAACATATTTCTTTCCTATACCAGTCTCTAGTTTTGGCGTAAGACAACTGCACCTGGCTTTATATCTCTTATGTGCCACCACCCGAGATCTCTCCCTTTTGAGTCAGAGAGGCGATATACAAGGTTGGATCTTTTGTCGGTTATGCAACATTTAACGAATTTTGGTGCCAGTTTAGCAGAAAACTGTTTGCTTGCATCGGATAGCACAAAATTTCTTTTGAAAACCTTTTCACCAATGTTAAATTTCTTAAAACGCTTATTCTTATCGAAATACTTTTTCTTCTTATCATATGACTTTTTAATCCGCTTATAGATATCTTCATAGATTTGCTGGAGATGCTCCAGTTTCTTGATTCTTAACGACGTACAGTCAGCCTCATCCATTTTCTCGTACAATTTGTGATCTGAGCCGAAGCCAAGATAATCTCTCCCAAAATTAAGAAAAAATGGGCTAAACCCTGTTACCTCTTTCACTGCTGTCCTTAATGCCACACTTATCTTACTAATCTCTTTATCCCAAGTTCTGTGGTTATCCTTAATATATGACCTTATGGCAGCACCTATAACCCTATTCCACCGTTCAGTATAATTACTTTGCGGATGATACTTACAGTTCAGCCAGAATTTTGGTACGTCATAATCATTTAATAATTTTCGAAATAATCCGCAGTCAAACTGCCTGCCATTATCGGTTATGATTATTTCCGGCACCCCAAACTCCAAAAAAATACGCTCCTCTAATACTTGTGTTACTTTCTTTGCTTTTGCATCCCGTAATGGAAAGAGGCATACATATTTGGTGAACCAATCACATATCACCAATAGGTATGTATTACCCTTGATCGACCTCGGAAATGGTCCCATCAAATCTAGCGCCACCATCTGCCACGGCCTCACTGCTTTTCGGAATTGTCCCATTGGGCCATACGCTTTACTATTGCTACTTTTAGACGTAATACATACTTCACAAGATTTCACGTACATTTCCACATCTTTAGAAATATTGGGCCAGAAATAACGCGATAAAACGCGGCGTCTAGTTTTGTATATGCCTAAGTGTCCGGACTGTGGCATATCGTGACATTCTTTCAATACCTGTAGACGTGAAGACTCGGGGATAACCTTTTTCCATTGATTATCCCTAAAGGAATTGTCTGTCATATCCTTAATGTACAGCTCGTTTCCTTCAAGTCTCCACCTACTCATCCGCTTCGGGTTATTTTTTACCCGTTCTAACATATCCTTGTACCAAGTATCTCCATCCATTGGCGCACAATTCAACAGACTTATCTCCGGTATTCTTGAGAGAGTATCTGGGACTATATTATCTTTCCCTTTAACATAGCTTACTTCAAAGTCGAAACTTTGTAGCTTCATAACCCATCGCGCTAGCCGTCCTGATAAGTTGGGCTGCCGGAAAAGCCAAGTTAACGCAGAATGATCGGTTATCACGTAAAATTTATACCCTTCCAAATATCCGCGAAACTTTTCTAACGCGAACACAATACTTAAGCATTCCTTCTCTGTGGTCGTGGTCGTGGTCGTAAAATGGTTTAGCAAAGTCTGGGCTAGCAAGCACCGGAGGTTCCACCAATTTTGATTTTAGGTTAACGAACGCTACTTCCGCTGTAGGCGTCCATTTCAGGGTTTTGCGTTTGTCTTTCCCTTTAGTTAGGTCATGGAGGGGAGCAACAATTTCAGCAAAGTTTGGCACAAATCGCCTGTACCATGAGGCCAGTCCGAACAGCCGCTTCATCTCAGTGTATGTTCTAGGCTTTGGAAAATTCAGCATTATTTCTATCTTCTCCGGGTCAGTACGAAGACCTTTACCGTCAACTACGAACCCTAAATATTTAAGTGATCCCCGTGCAAACTTGCATTTGTCGACATTCACCGTTAAATCTGCCTCTTCTAATCTACCAGCAACCCAATTAAGAACTTGCAGGTGCTCGTCGAATGATATTGTGGCCACTATTATGTCATCAAGATAGGGAAATACTGTATCCGAATATCCGAATATCCTATCCATTAATTGCTGAAGACTGGCCGCACTATTACATAGACCAAATGGCATCACCTTGAATTGGAACTGTCCAACGCCTGGGATACAGAAGGCCGTTTTCTCTTTTGACTCCTCCGTCAACGGAATCTGCCAGAAAGCGTCCTTCAGGTCTATGGTAGATAGATATCGTGTTCTATTAAGCCGTGCTAGGACTCCATGAATCCTAGGTAAAGGATATGCTGACCTTTTAGTTACCTTATTTAGCTTGCGGCTATCCACGCATAGCCTATCGGCCCCATTCGACTTTTTAACTAACACTGTTGGAGAGCACCAGGGACTAAACGACGGTTCGATGACATCAAGAGCAATCATTCTTTGAATCTCTTTTATAAATCGATCTTGGACTGCGGGTGAAACTTGGTACCCTCTTTGTACGATTGGCTCGGCTTCTCCCGTATCTCTTCTATGTTTTACAAGGTTTGTCCTGCCCAACCTTCCGTTGCTTAATTTTTTAAACCTATCCTTACACTCGATCAATCTCGCTAATTGCTCGTGAGCCAGTTCCGTTGCCTCCTTCAACCCATACTCTTCTTGCACAAACAAGTCACTTAGTTCCCATTTTCCGAGCCTATGTTGAACGGATAAACCAAAGGTCTCCCAAAAATTAACTCCCAGAAGGATACCTTTATTGATAGTTGGTACCGCCATAATTTTAAGAATTTTAACAATAGATTTGAATTTAATCGGAACATAGAATACCTTAGTGATATTATGTCTTGTCCTATCCGCAGTGCAAACTGGTTCGCAAGCTTCCTTAACGCCTCGTAGATTTAATCCTTCTAATATCTCTATTCCCCCTTTCCCCGCTACACTAACCGATGCACCGCTATCTAATAACGCCTCTTCTTCAGTACTTAAAATATTGATGAATACAAATGGTCGATTATCGCCTACACTTTGAATAGTGGCATCATTGGCGTGGATATTTTGCGCATTTAAGGACGGTTTCTTTCCGAAGCTGGCTCCGTCCTCTGAATTCCAGCTTCGCTAAAGTTTTTCATTGAGACAGTGTTACCTACGGGTTTGTCTGTTCGGGAGTTCAACTCATTGTCTGCACGGTTATTGTTCGACCTAGGTGATGAATGACCCCCAGGCTTTGAAATGCTTGAAGATGGGTTGTTTGTTGGATATCTTTGATTGTTCGGCCTATTGTTAGGCACCCAGCCATTGCGTGGATAACACTGTGAACTATTTCCGGTATCCCCATATGGTTTAAAACTTCTATTGGTTGGATTTGGAAACCCTACTCGAGCACTATTGCCCCCAACTGGTTCATGTGAACGTTTCTCTTCGCTTCCCTTACCATTAGTCGTTTGGATATCTGAAATAAAACTATTGTCCCTTTTTATATTTGAATTTTCCATCGCTTGGATTTCCCCATCTTCTATCCTTCTGCACGCTTTCTCTAACTCATCTATCGACTTAAACTCAAGTAACGATAAAGCTCGAATGTACGGTGGCTACAAGTTCCTGCGAATTATCTTAATCCTCTCCCGCTCCGTCGGTGGGTGAGGTAAACGAAGAAACAAATCTTCAACTAGCTATATGTACTGCACTATTCTCTCAGAGGTCCGCTGCTTTCTCTCCTTGATATAATCGAGTAATTTATCCACGCTGTTCAACGGTTCGAATTCATCAAGAAATTTTTTCACAAAAATTTTATAATTTGTCAAATGATCTCTACGACGACGGTACCAACGTAACACGGATCCCTCTAATATGTCGGCTAAGGACTCCAAAACTTCTATGTCGGATACACGTCTTGACCTGGCAAAATCTGCAACTCGCTGTAAGAATTCTGATGCCGATTCTCTTGGATTGTCCCCTGAAAACTTAATCGACCGCTTATATAACTTAGGACTGGATCGATTGCTTAGTGGGTTTAGGCTCAATGCTCCTGCTACGAGTAGAGATGAACTCATTTCATCTTCGCTGGGATCATCTAGTCGTAATCCGTCTATGCGACTAGCGAAATCTGATTTCCTGGGTTGTACTGGCGGATGAGCAAACTCCACATTATGGTTACCCATTGCTGGATTTAAATTGCCTCCTTCACTTTCTACAGATTCATTCGGGTTAACTGTACTTCTCGCCCTCCTGTTCCTTAAGCTTTCTGTCTTCCATAAATCATATTGTTTCCTTTCAATGACAGCTTTAAGTTCTGCTATGCCATTTAATAAAATGTCTTGCATAGCACCGTTATCTTGTGGATCCTCCCCATCCTTTTCCACCTTTATCCTCCTCACCCTTTGTTCTAGGAACTGAGCTCTGAGTGCAACCTTTTCAAGTAAGGAGCTATCTTCAGTATCAGCCTCCTCATTTAATACCGTAAACCAAGTATTTGCCTCTTCCAAATCTTTTTCTGGCGGGAGATAAGAGGCTATCTGCAGAGCATCAATTCCTTCTTTCGCTTCTTTAATGAGTTGCTTCCTCCACCAATCAATTCTGCCTTTTATCGTATAATCATGTGGTCTCACCCCACGGCATCGCATCTCATACCCGATTTCACGATCTGCGAAAAACTTGGACAACTCCCCAAAAGACATCTTCAGTAGTATTTATAATTGAGGAGCTATGGCTGAGCTTAATACCGAGCAACGAAAATTCTTCTAAAGACGTCCTAGTTTCGGGATTGAGCACGCTCGTTTCGGATTCAACTATGATCTGCTACTAATTAACTCGATACTACAACGGAATCAATTCTGGTCCTCATACAATTTGCCTGATACAATAAGTGGTTATTACTCTCAGAAATGGTTTTTTTTTCTTTTTTTTTCCTTTTTTTTTTTTGCCCTTTTCTTGTCTTCTTCCTGACGCAAGAAAGAATCCCGAAACAAAACGAGCTATTTTAATTGACTCCCTCTCGGATAAGGTCAATACGAGTTGGAAAGGAAAACTAGTTAAACGATGGCTCTTACCGGAATTTACCCTTGTCTTACTATAAATCATCTACGTTCCTTTTAATTGAATGAAATTGATTCCTTTGCCATAACTAGATGCGAAACTCCAAGACGTAATATTGTTACCAAGCGAAGTTATTTATTTATATTATTTTATTCTATATGTTATATGGATTTATGCGATTTTTTTTTTCAATTATTTGACCTTACATTGTAGGAGACGATACAGTCAGGGCTGACTGGAAATATGATGCTAATCTCGAGTTATACTCTTCTATTCAAACTCTCGTAACTAATTATGGCTGCCCCTCTAACCTAACCCAGACTACTCATTGTTAAACCAAACGACCTCTAATCATGTATCCCTATCCGTACTTGATTCGATCTAGGATTAGCAAGTTTGTATTAATCCCGTTTATTAACATTTACCTCTATCACTTGACCGGCGCTGTTCATTTACTCATTTAAGAAAGCCAATTTCGCTTATTTATAATACTTTTAAGAAAGACCATACCATCTACCCGTCGCGATTATATTTTCATTTTTCGACGGCCGGTTTTGGCCATTAAAATATTAGTGTACTCTCTTCTTCCTGGTTTTATTGGTTAAAACCTGACGAGATATATAAACTAATTCATAATTATGAGAAGTAATCGGCGTTATTATCGCCGTTGCTTCCTCCACCAATCAATTCTGCCTTTTATCGTATAATCATGTGGTCTCACCCCACGGCATCGCATCTCATACCCGATTTCACGATCTGCGAAAAACTTGGACAACTCCCCAAAAGACATCTTCAGTAGTATTTATAATTGAGGAGCTATGGCTGAGCTTAATACCGAGCAACGAAAATTCTTCTAAAGACGTCCTAGTTTCGGGATTGAGCACGCTCGTTTCGGATTCAACTATGATCTGCTACTAATTAACTCGATACTACAACGGAATCAATTCTGGTCCTCATACAATTTGCCTGATACAATAAGTGGTTATTACTCTCAGAAATGGTTTTTTTTTCTTTTTTTTTCCTTTTTTTTTTTTTGCCCTTTTCTTGTCTTCTTCCTGACGCAAGAAAGAATCCCGAAACAAAACGAGCTATTTTAATTGACTCCCTCTCGGATAAGGTCAATACGAGTTGGAAAGGAAAACTAGTTAAACGATGGCTCTTACCGGAATTTACCCTTGTCTTACTATAAATCATCTACGTTCCTTTTAATTGAATGAAATTGATTCCTTTGCCATAACTAGATGCGAAACTCCAAGACGTAATATTGTTACCAAGCGAAGTTATTTATTTATATTATTTTATTCTATATGTTATATGGATTTATGCGATTTTTTTTTTCAATTATTTGACCTTACATTGTAGGAGACGATACAGTCAGGGCTGACTGGAAATATGATGCTAATCTCGAGTTATACTCTTCTATTCAAACTCTCGTAACTAATTATGGCTGCCCCTCTAACCTAACCCAGACTACTCATTGGTAAACCAAACGACCTCTAATCATGTATCCCTATCCGTACTTGATTCGATCTAGGATTAGCAAGTTTGTATTAATCCCGTTTATTAACATTTACCTCTATCACTTGACCGGCGCTGTTCATTTACTCATTTAAGAAAGCCAATTTCGCTTATTTATAATACTTTTAAGAAAGACCATACCATCTACCCGTCGCGATTATATTTTCATTTTTCGACGGCCGGTTTTGGCCATTAAAATATTAGTGTACTCTCTTCTTCCTGGTTTTATTGGTTAAAACCTGACGAGATATATAAACTAATTCATAATTATGAGAAGTAATCGGCGTTATTATCGCACATCTTATGCCTAAGTGAGAAAATTCCTAAGTCTATTATCTCTTAATTCTACGAAATTTACCAATATTCCAATATAAAACTTATCTTAAATCTCTCTGTACCTTTGTACACAAATTACTACCTTCGATGATTATACCTAAAGGACCCCATTCGTCTAGTTCAATGGACGGTAGCCCATTTAATGCTATATGTGTTCAAAGGGGTTGCCTACTAATCGCCCTAGATGACATATACGATTTTGCAATAAAACTTATAGTAGTAAAGCCAGAACTGCTGCTGCAGAATTGGGCTCTCGCAAAATTGTACGTAGTTACTTATTTAACAAATTTTTTTTTTTAATTTACTTTTTTTTTTACGCAGCTAAGCCTTCTTTCCTGGAAAATTCAAACATAATTCATTTTCCCAGCTCCTCATTGCAAGATGTAGACACTTAAACCTTAGCTTACTTCCACAGTAAGACCCCGTCTATAGATAATTAGTGCTATAGCACCCAAAAAACCCAAATATATGTCGGAAAGCTGATCGCTCCAGAAATATCTTCAAGGTGACGCTTTAATAATTGCAGACAAACTAAATCTTAAAAACTGAATCTCCAAATCCAACTACCTTACCGATACGGGTACTTTAATCAGTCAAATATTTAATTTATTAAGATATTGTCTAAATGATGTTTCAATTCAACAGAGTACAAAAGGAAAAAAAATATAGCACCCCAAAAGGAAGAGGCCCTTCGTTTCGACCTTAATAGTAGTGCACTTAAATTAATTATTGACAAAAGGAAACATTGTTGTCCCCAAGCTAGCCAATAAACTGATACAAGGGTTTTACTGACTCTTGAATTCCGCAAATTAGTCACCAACTCCAAATTTCTTGGGGCTTTGGTCACAATTAAGCCGTAGCACTAACACGCACGCTAATGAAGCTTGATCCACACAAACAGAACGATCATCAGTTTTTTTTTTTTTTTTTTTTTTTTTTACTTTCAAATTATTTGCCGAGCTGTATCGAATTATCTCAACGTGGTATTACAACGGTATTCATTATGCCGTTTCTTAGATTGCTTCAATCACACCGCCCAACTAATCGCGCGTTTCTTTTTTTTTTTTAAAAAAAATTTTGCATTCCAACTTCACACTCTTAGAAATTGCCCAATTTTGCAATTATAACCTGCTTAATCTAAAATCAATCGCGCCAAATCCTAATTCAATTGTCGCTTGTCACCTCAGATCCCGGTTGAGCCCCCATTTTATAACCACTTGTGCTAATGCATTTTAAATTTCGGAAGTGCCAAATTTTAATTCAAACCTTGTCCCTCCGAAATTCAAAATGCATTAGCACAAGTGGTTATAATATTAATAAAACAAAAATCTTCAAAAAATTCTAAAAGAATTTCAATTTCTTAATTTAGTTCATCAATACTTTATTGAGCTTTGTTTTCTTTTTTGTATTGTGTGGAATGCAAATCGAACCTATGTTTATCATGGATAAACTTATGCATTGTAAATTTGCAATATTTAATAAAATAAACAAAAGAATACTACTCTACTGATGTTATGAAAAAAGAAATTTTTTTACTTTTTCAGAGTTTTCATCACTGGTTATTTCGCTTATTTACTTCCGAAATAAGAAGAGCGGTTACTTCAAAAAAGTAACCACATATAAACTTTCATTTGAATTTTACGCATCTTATTGCATTTTTTACAATCGTGTGTGTAATTTTACAAAGTATGTTTGAATTCGATTACTATGAAAATGTGTAATTTTACGAACTCGTGTGTAATTCATTTCCTACATTGAGTATTAAGATTAAGAAGGATTTGTAATTTGTTTCAACTGGTTGAAAATTACTACTTTAAGAGTAGGCACTAAATTGCCTACTTTGAAAGTAGTAAGAATTTTTTACTGTGTACTTAACTAAGTGAATTTGGTTTACACCACTACACTGGCAATTGAACCTATAAAAATTGTATGACTAGAGTTTGAGAACCTGATCTTAGAAAACTGCATGAATTCAAGTATGTAACGACGTGAATCTTGTTCACCGCACTACAGGCATTTGAGCCTCTCAAATTCAAATAGATAAAATGTGTAATAAAATTTTAAATGTTAGTACCTACATAAAACTAGTATTTCTAAAATCTATTTATATAAGAAATTATTTCGAAGTAATAGATAAACTCTACTGACGTACGTGTTTCATTGCTGCACGAATACGGAGCTATCAAAAATTCAAAATAAGTTTCATTCCATTGGATTTAATAGTTTGTTTTTGCTCATTACCTTTGGGAGCTAACTTGTATGGAAGGCGATCTTTATATCAGTAATAGTTTTAAGCTTGTGCAGTGATCAATTAAATATTGAAATACAGGCAAATCAACTTTAGTAGAAGATCTGTGTAGCGCTGTTTGTCCATGTTCATCTTGGGCAAGGATATCTGCTCCGGATTATAATAGCAGTTTTACAATATCCAAATTACCCCTCAGTGTGGTTCTATGCAATGGAGTAGCACCACCAGCAGTTTTAGCATTTACATCAACACTTCTATCTATTAGTAGATGACAAATTTCAAGAATACCACTTCTAGCTGCATACTGAAGAGCTGTGTATCCTGAATTATCTCGATGATTAACTTGACCTTTCACCTTGTTCGGCTTATCAGGTCTTATCCACAATTGCTGAATATATCCAAAAAATTGTGTTAAGGTAAATTATTTAGATGTTAAAACATTATTGAAATTCACCTGAATATATCCAATTTCGAGCACGATGCCACAAGGAAATACGTGATTTTATACACTATACAATTTTTCTACGTATTTTCACGAGCCTAACTTTTTATGGCAAGCACAAGACAGATGTCTACCCTCTTCTTATTCTTTTTTGTTCGTCGGTCTTCAGCATGCCTTTCTTCGCCTTTCATGTGGCTATGGGCCGGCCGTATGCTTGCAACACGTCTCAGTGTAGCATATTGCTACATGCATTATGCTACGACCATAACAAGTTCTTTGCGAGCTTAGGACAATGAAAGCCTGGAAAATTTAGCAAGCTCAGATAATCTGTTAAATTTCCTTTTTGTAATTTGCTAGAAGAGTTCCGCCTTTGGAAGAGTTGGCAAGTAGATTGAAAATTTCATCTCCAGTGTTAATGTCAACCCTGCCGTTTGGCGATTTCAGATTTTATAGAAGAAAACTCGACTGGAGTGGATTAGCGTACTTTGGAGTGAGAAAATCCGCCGTGTGAACACTAATCGGACTGGAATTATCTACACCGGCAATAGTTCGGTAGTTAAGTGGAATTATTCTCATGTGAGCAATTGAGTGGATGAAGTGGATTGACATTTACATATTAGCAGGTAAGGAATTTTTTGATTTTTTGTTTACTACGAAATAAATAATAAATAAAAATTTCGTTATCGTACAAAATAATGTTTGTATTACAGTACCACCTGATATTTTGCGACAAATTTTTTCGATATAATCTCTTAACTTCTTCGTGCTTTCATGCAATATTTTAGTTGTAAAATTATACTTCTTTCCATGATCCGTCTTTGAATATCTACGAAAAAACGATTAAAAACTTGACAATTTCCAATTAGACAGTTTGACAGTTTGCGATTTTTACCATAAAAACTAGTGGGGAGCGTACGTGTGAAGTATTTAAATTTCAGTTAACTATCTCCCTCACAATTTCTGTAAAAAGTGCATGTCATCATAATGTAAATCCTGATTAATGCAATAATAACTTGACGAGAAAAGAAAAGGAAAGGGAGATGAGACAAATGATGACATATTTCAATTGAAATTATAAATAAAGAGTGTTGTGTTGTATGGTGGTGGCACAAATAAATCTGAGTAAGTATACTAAGAATTAAGATAATTAAAATTGAAAAATAAAAACGGAAAATGATTCCAATTGATTAATCATTTTTCAGAGTTCAAAAATTAAGAAAAAAACAAATTCCTCAAATGCATTACGGACAATTTTTACATAAGTACAAAATGAATCATTATAGAATCTGATGCTTTGTGTGAGTTCACATTTATTTTTTAGCCTGAATTGAATTTATTTACCATCGATAGAAACCTTAATATTTTGTATATATAGATCTCCTAGCGTAAATGCTTTTAATTTTATAAATTCGCTTGAAGAGTATTTAAAAGTAAAAGAAATATATTAAACCTCTTAATAATAGACGATATAAATATAAATATACTGGATAATAGAGCTTCGCCCTTATCGCATGAATATAAACGTACACTAATGAATCTAGGTTATAATGAATACTTACTCGGAGCAACGAGGGTAGGGTCTCATAATTCGTCATGTATGGACCATGTATTCTTGCAGCAGGATTGTGGAGTAAACTTTTCACCTGCTTAGATTTCAGCTTAGATTTATTTTATAACATTGTTGACAAAGCTTTATCTGAATGTATCAAGAAAAAACATACTAATTATAAATCGGATTAAAAACCTGTGAAAGAGTGGACTACTATTATCGCTTCGATTAGGTATCAAAACAGACTAGCAAATGTAGTTAAACAGCAACCATTTTCCGAAAATCTAGTAAACATCTATAAGACATATCGTAATAAGTTAAATAATATTATAAAACAAGCTAAAATATCTTACTATAAAGCAAACATTTTAGAGGTTAAAAATTATCCGAAAGGGTAAAAGAAATAACTTTTAATCAAAAGTATAGGTCACCTCTTTCACAAATTCGCAACACTTCAGGTCTTCTAATTGATAACTGCAGAATTCAGAATACACTTTGCAAGCGTTCGAGAAACTATATCTAACTCAGTTCAGGACTCCGGACAAGACGATATTGGGATTCAGTCTGACCATCCACATCTTTCTGAAATGAGGACTATTGCTCGAGATGAATTGTTATTCCATATAGCTGGTCTAAAGAATAATACGGCGACCCGTACTGATTATTATACTATAAATACAATTCGAGGTGTTGCCCTTGAATTTATCGCTATGACAAGGTGTTTTTCCGAGTTGTTTGAAAGAGGCAATAATTACACCCATAAGGATAAGGAAAAACTTGACCCAAATAACTACAGACCCGTTTTGCTGTTATCAAATATTAGTAAGATTTACGAAAAATGTATCAAGCAAGATTAGTAGAATATCTAATCGCAACAAATATCCTAGCACTAATTACTGATTACAATGAATGTACTGTTGCGATATTCTTAGATTTGAAGAAAGCGTTTGACCATAAACTTCTGATTCAGAAGTTATGGAAAGTTGGCATTCGTAGTAAAACCCTCGATCTATTAAATTCTTATCTTGAGAACAGAACACAGCGTGTTAAAATAGACAACACAATTATTGTGAAATACGGTGTACCACAAAGCACCGTATGGGGTGGGTCCACTGCTATACCGAATTTATGTAAATGAGTTTTGTAAGCTAAAAGATAGTGAATTTGATGTTAATTTGGTTGCTTTCGTCGATGATACTGTACTGCTTTTCAAAGCAAAATGTTGGACAGAAGTAATGCTTTTAGCAAACAAGGGGTTGGAAAGGATTTGCGATTGGTTGTGTAACAGTAAGCTGGTCTTAAACTTAAATAAAACATATTATATAACTGTCGGTAACAAACGAAATTATAACATACGGCAACATAGCGTCCAACTAAATAACTTCCAGATAAACCACACTAGTGAGATTAAATTCTTGGGGGTAATTGGAGATAGTGATCTATTACGCTATTATCCAGTGACTCATCTAGTAGGGTATAATAGCATGGGGAGCTATATATAAGTAAAAGTACTTTAAGTCCTTTAAACAACTCGCAAAGTAAAGTAATCAAGATATGCCTAAAAAAATTAAAATATTACTCAACAACAAAGCATTTTCTGAATTACTTATTTGTTCGACGTATTTATTCATGTTCCTTAATGCCTCAGCCAAGGTACCTAAGTCATAATAGACGACTACGCTCCACTCATTAGAGTAGAGCTCTACCTTTCCCAATTCCTCAAAATATATTCCAGAGCCTTGCCGGATTGTGGTGATGAGAAGTGCGCTTCCGCTTGCGAAGGCGATATATAGTAGTAACGGTGCAATGGTCATGATCTGAAAGGGGATGCATGTGAATTTTTGGGTTTGCTATTTGATAAGTGTTGGTAAATGATTAACATGAGCGTAAGTGTGGCGAACTTGGATGATGACCCATTATCATTGATCCGGGGGACGAGTATAGCCTCGGTTATGTGGCATAATCTATTTAAAGGCGAGTAGTCGTATCTTAATTTTCAATAATAAATTTAAATTTTAGGCTAGGGGACTTTGTTGCTTGCGTGATAGGTGTTTTATTCTATGAAGATTTTCAGGTCGTTATTGTGTACAGCTTTAAATTTTCTTGCAATGCTGATAACAGAATTTTCATTTGACGGTATTTTTACGATTTCATAGGACCTTTCCATAGTGAAGCAAATTTGTTTTGTGGTACATGATTCTTAAGGAAAACCTTATCTCCTAAACTGAATTTCTTTAATTGGAAATTCTTGTCATAGTAGAATTTTGATTGATCCTTCTTTCGGACTAAAGTCTCTCTCGTATTTGAAATGCACGCTGCAGGCGAGCTTTCAGTTCGTTTGAGTAATCGTCGTAATTATAGTTAACTTGAGGCTTTTTATTCTAAAGTACTGGGAATGTTGGCCGGATAGCCGTATAACAATTCGTATGGACTGAAACCGGTGCTGCTATGTGGGGTTGTATTATATACAAACATAAAATACGAGATCCAGCTGTGTCAGGTGAGGGGTCTTGGTTGTGTCGAAGATACTAGGCAAGGGTCCGGTGGCTTCTTTCAAGCGCGCCATTCGTTTGAGGGTGATAAGGGGTAGTGTTAATCTTTTTTATTTGTAATAATTTACAGATTTAATTAAACAGGGCGCTT
Source organism: Dioctria linearis (assembly GCA_963930735.1). Taxonomy (NCBI): domain Eukaryota; kingdom Metazoa; phylum Arthropoda; class Insecta; order Diptera; family Asilidae; genus Dioctria; species Dioctria linearis. The sequence goes on from OZ005741.1 coordinate 152,820,065, forward strand.
AAAAAGTTTGCTCCCTGATCCGTGAGGATAGCTTGTGGTATACTGTGTCTGAACAATTACCTACGAATTAGATTAATGTACATATATACATGCATACCTACAGAAAGGAAATAATTCATTTCTCACAGTAAAGCTTCTAAATCTCACATTGCGTCTGGGGGAATACTTTTCATGCGCAAGTAATCAAATATCACTTGTCTGCGCCTGGGAAATGCAAGCTTGCAAATTCTTACGTGAAATTGCCGCCTGCAGTTCTCATGAGAAAGATTATTTTCCCAGCAAATTTTTATTTAAATTTTTATATAAATTGACGAGTTTTGCGGAATAAATATTCAGTATTTTTAAAGCATCAAAGGAGTCTTTTTAATTATTATACATTGGTTATCCCGACGTGATGTATTGAATGTTTCAGTACATCACAAACACAAGAACATAGCAACAGCTATATACTTCATATGCATAGGCAGGTACCTATATCATAAAGAGCTTTTGTTAAAGATAGAGGAACGTACGTCGCAAATAATGAACGCACCAATAGTCTCAACCCACAAACAGAGTGAAGGTAAGTAGTTACGCTAGGACAGTTCTGGCGCACTGTTTTAGCTTCCAGGATTTCGCCACAGATGGGGCCACCGCCTGTCAGCCTGTCAAGTGTTAAGTGTGGTGTGCAATCGTATTTTGCAAATATTGTGTTTTTAAGTGTTTTTAGTTATTTTGTAGTACTCTTTTAGTGGCTTTAGTTTGTCTAGTTTGTTTAGTGTATATTTTTCTTGGTTGCATTTAATCTATACTTGTGTAAATTAATATTTTTAGTGCTTGTGCGATTCTAACCTCACTTTCTGTGTTAAACGTGATTTTGTGTAATTAGCTTTCTAAATTTTTTCCCACCGCGACGGTGATTTAATCATAATTTTCTTTAATTATGGATTGCTGTGGTTTTCGCCGCGCCGAACTCGATGGCTCTTCCGAGTTTATACCTTGCGACGGTGTCTGCGGTAAAGCGTTCCACACCTCCTGCGTTAAACTAGAGAAGGCTGCCATAAATCTGTTAGAAAAGACTCGCAATTTACTGTGGGTCTGCGATTCTTGTGGGTGAGGCCCAGCCCATACTTTTTTTGATACGCTCGCGTTGTACAGGGATGACCTGGACAACCTTAAGAGCGTGGTGGTTGGCCTATCGGACAAGGTTAACCTTAATGCGCAGTTAATTGAGCAAAAAAGGCTTAACTGCACAATTTCAACTGTCGTTGGCTGCCCTCATCAATCTAATCCTGTACCAAAAAAAAACAAAAACAAAATTCTAAAAAACAGGAGGTTTTGTCGACTGAAAGATTCAGCCCGCAAAATACGACAATCCCTGTACGTCGGGGTGCCTCTTCGGCAGGTGTGGACGTATGTAGCGCAGTGAGCCAATTCGGAGATAATACCGCTCTAGTTCTTGCTTCTGAATCCACAGTGCCGAATTTTATTACTTCTGTGTCCACATTAGGGAATGGTAATGGTACCTCTTTGAGAACAATACCAAAACCTTCGAGTGTTTTTGTCACTCGGTTCTCGCCTGAAACGATATGTGATGACATACTGACGTACCTAAAATCAAAAAACATTGCAACAGAGAGTATTTCCTGTCGTAAAATTAGTAAATCCTCGAAACAGATTGCATCCTTTGTCTTAACTGTTTCAGGAGATGTGCAGCATAAGTTATTAGATCCCTTATTCTGGCCCTCCGGCGTTTTTACTAAACTATTTGTACCTTCTGGGTGCCAACCTAGGAATACAGTTAAAATAAGCAATGTTACTCCAAAAAACTGAAGTCGCTTTCATCAAAATGTAAGGGGGATTCGGACAAAAACTGCACATATCTTCAAATCCTCTGTTGCAACTTGTTTTGATATCATTGCTTTCACTGAAACTTGGTTGCATCATGGCTTTCGTGACGCCGAAATCTTAGACAATTCTTACCAGATTTTTAGAAAAGATAGACATACAGATTCTGAAGCCCGTGGTGGTGGCGTACTCCTCGCATGCAAAAACCATTTTAATTGCAGCCAAATTGACGTTCCCAGTTATTCCAACACTCTTGACATTGAACTTATTATTCTTAAGTTGTCTCTCTCAAAACACGACTTATACATATTATGTTGCTATATTCCTCCAGACTCTATAAACTGTGTTGATGACAAAGGTCAAAATATTTACGACCTACTCACTTCAACATCTAATTTTATTCACGGCAAGATGCAACCTCTTGACGAACTACTACTTATTGGTGATATTAACTTACTTAATATACAATGGGTACTTAATGAAGATGGCGATGACTATCTTCCTCTTAATAACTTGTCTACAAAGGAATCACTATTCCTGGACACTATGTCATCTCTTGGTCTCAGTCAAATCAGTAATGCAAAGAATGACATGGGTAGGCAATTAGACCTGGTTTTCTCTACTGACGCGGGTATCTCTTTAGTCGAACCTAGCCTAGTTATAATGTCTACTCTTGACAAATATCACCCCCTCTACTAATTTCATATTGTTTTGAAACTGAAAACATTACTATTTGTGAGGAAACACAATACTTCTTCAATTTTAGAAAGGCTAACTTTTCGGAACTTTCCAGTAGTCTTATGTCTATTGATTTCAACACATTACTATCCAGTAGCAGTGTTGACGAAGACGTTTCTAAATTTTACATAATTATTTTCGATTTATTTTCCTCTCACGTTCCTCGCGAGCGGTCCTCTAAAACATCTCCGCCATGGTTCAATAAAGAACTTAAACATCTCAAAAATAAAAAGAATAAATTGTGGAAAAGTTACATGAGGGACAAAGACTTTATAGGTCACAACAATTTCCTCAAATCCTATAATGAGTTCAAAGAACTTTCCTCTACACTTTATGATGAGTATATTCAAAGCATGCGCGCGAAATTATTTCGTGACCCACGTATCTTTTTTAAGTTTATTAATATGAAAAAAAAAAAACAGACAACTACCCCAATACCATGAGGTACAAAGATTCTGCTAGTGATGATTCATCCGAAATTTGCAATATGTTTGCTTCATTTTTTGACAATGCATTTTCTTCTTCAAATTTCCTTCCTCGAAATGACAACTTTAGTTATATGAACGATTCTCATAATGTTTCATTCACTATCCCTACAATTGCGCAAGAGGATATACTCGATCATATTAACGGCCTTCCAAATGACTTCACAATGGGCCCTGATGGCATCCCTCCAGCTTTCTATAAGTCATGTTGCCATGCCCTTGCAGCTCCGATGAGAATTATTTTCCAAAAATCACTTAATAGTGGTTGTTTTCCTCAGCTATGGAAAAATTCTTTTATCATACCCATCCACAAAAAAGGTAGTAAAAGTGAAATTTCTAACTATAGACCTATCGAAAAATAGTCTTGTATGCCTAAATCATTCGAATCTATCATTTACTCTCAGCTATCAATTTCCTGCAAGAATTTGCTTTCTTCAAACCAGCATGGGTTTATTTCGGGCAGGTCTACAACCACTAACTTGTTGGAATTTGTCTTGGATAGCATTGGTGGGTTTGCAAAAGGTTATCAGACAGATTGTATTTATATTGACTTTAATAAAGCGTTCGACAAGTTATCTCACTCCGTGATACTCTTTAAAATGGAAAAGTATGGGTTTCCTCCAACTTTTCTTAAATGGACGAAGTCTTACTTAAATAAAAGAACTTATCAAGTCTTATTTCGACATTCCATCTCTAGAGTCTTGAAGGCTTCATCCGGCGTACCTCAAGGAAGTCACCTGGGCCCGCTGTTTTTTATTCTGTCTATTGACGACAATGTATCTGTTATGAGACACTGCAAAATCTTGATTTATGCTGACGGCATTAAATTTTTCGCTCAGATAAAATCTTTTGGTGATTGTGAACGGGTACAAGGTGACTTTCACAAATTTTCCGTTTGGTGAAAAAACAATGATTTTGTAATTAATGAATCATTACCTGCATTCATCATTATCTCATTAGCGCCACAATATCCCGATCAGTTCAACTAACGTACATACATCATACATATGTACATATGCATATATCTATAATAACGACTCATTATCATAATAAGAATCTTGTTACGTACAAGATTACAAATATACATACGTACATACACGATAACGTACTTCTTGAAGCTAGCAAGCAAAACATACGCGCATATGTACATACATATAACGTACAAACATATAATAAATTGACAAACGCGAGTATGCGCATCAAATTGCATTCCAAGCAATTTCGCGGTGATTCCACCGTCAATTTATTTATGAATTTTTACGTCACATATGGTTCATATGGTTAACCAATTCTATTTTCGTTTTATGAAACAACTTTCTCCGTTGTTCTTTTAAAACGATAAATTCTTGGTTGCGTCAACCTTTTTGCGGCAAAACGCCGGCTCTTTGTATACAAAAATACAAACACGGCATGAGACCAATTTCATGCATTATAATGGCACTAGGTTAACCCTGACCTAACCCACAGACATTACATGCCGTTTATTTTTTTCCTCACACAAAGTTAAGAAACTTCATGTGTGATATTTTTACTTTTTACTTGTACATAATTGGGAAATCCCTTGTGTAAAGTGAAATGGAAACTGACCCACTTATTGGGCAATAGTGCTGAGTTTTTTTGTAACATTGGTTTCTTCCGTATATATATGGTTGACCAATGGTTGCAAAGGAATTTTTGAATGAAGGGGAAATATTCTTGTGGAACTACAAAATATTGAGGAATATGCAAAATTGGCTATTACCAATATATTGAGAGGGCGTTCCCGATATATTCGATTTCTGGAATTCCTATATGGAATTTCCTAACTAGTTACCCCCATACCTATTTTTATCAATTTTGCTGAGCAATGCCAAAATCCACCTAAATAAAAAGCCGATGCATCTCAGGGACAGGACAAGAAGATTTTCCAAGTATCACTAATAGGTTGACCCCCCACCAGAGGTAAGGCAACCTACTAGTAAATTATTAAACTAAGTATACCTTTATGAGAAATAATAATAAAAGTCAAAATGAACCAAAAGGTTTGTGTTATTTTTTGAAGTTTGAAGTTTGTGTTTTTTAAGAAGTTATATCGTAATTAAATTGGGCTGGTGAACTTCGGTCTTTCCAAGCACTCCCCGTCCATGTTACGAGAAGAAAGTCAAGGCTCGTAACAATTTGGCTCTCAATATCGACAAATGTGAGGTTATGACTTTCCACAGGAATCAGAAACCAATCACCTTTGATTATGTGTTCTCGGATTGCACGATTTGCCGCCGCGAGGGTGTTGTTTGTCACTTGGCTGTCAAATGTGACCACAGATTGAATTTTATCTCCCACATAGACTACATGGTATCAAAGAGTAGTTCTATGCTGGGCTTTATCAAACGTTGGTCTCGAGAGTTCTCGAATCCTACCATAACATTACGTTTGTACACTTGCTTTGTGAGACCCCTCCTTGAATACGCTAGCCAGGTCTGGTCTCCATGCTACGGTACACACATCGATCGCATCGAGTCTGTACAGCGGAACTTCCTGCTCTTCGCTCTGAGGCACCTACCCTGGAATAATACATTGATTTTTGCACCTTATGAGGACCGCTTGAAGCTCTTGAATATGCACTCGCTCGAAAAAACGTCGCATGGTCGCCGATGTAATTTTTGTGCATCAACTCTTAAACGCGAATATTGATTCTCCCCTGCTATATAGTAAAATCTCTTTCCGTGATAGTGGGCATAATCTGAGAAGGTTACCAACTTTAGCATGTATGAACTCATCAACCGCATGTGCATTGCTGTTAATATTAAGGCTGAGCATTTTGTCGTTGACGTTTCCAAGCATGTTTTGAGAAAACGTCTATATAATACTTAATTTCTGTTTCCATGCCGCATTGCATGTCTTTTGATCCGCTGTTTGGTCTATGTTTAGGGTATGTGTCATTTGGTCTTGACTGCACCCTAGCGGCATTAGCCGGTACTACCAGCATGCTCCCGTACTACGGTTTTCTTAGATAGATATGTGGTGCACCTAAATGTAGGCTTTTAAAGTAGGCTTTTGGTTTTGAACTAATAATTAAAGTTAATAGTAGGAAATTTTTGTTCATGCCAATGGATTCTAGATGGTGGGTATGTCGGGCGGATAATAAAGATAGGAAGGGGGGGGGGTAATGAAATTTTCATCAGAATTCCTCTACGCGCTCTGGTTTTCGAGATATTAGCGTATTAATAATTCAAGTTATTTTTATTCATGGAAATGGTTTCTTGGCGGTGTGGGGTGGGAGGGGGAACGAAATTTTCATCAGAAATCCTCTACGGGCTTTGGTTTTCGAAATATTAGCGACATTTGTTCGGGCGCAAACACCATTTCTTGAGTAAGGTACCCTAGCGGCCTTAGCCGGAACTACCAGCATGCCTTGGTTTTGCTGTTTTCTTTTATTAGCGTGAGAGTTCTAGATATCGGCATGACGTCATCATGGTTTTGCTGTTTTAAAATCCTGCACCTAAATAAGTTTTCTTAGCAGGAAAGTTGTAGATATCAGGATCATTCGAATTTCACAACTTGACATCACCATGAACAGATTCTAGAAGATGTCAGTGAGTCATTAGCCGATACTACCAGCATGCTCCGGTACTACGGCTTTCTTGGATATGTGGTATGGTTCTCTTGGATATGTGAAGTTTTTTGCTTCACTTTTGCCCACAAGTGGCAGCATGCAACGGTTTTGAGAAGTTTTTTGCTTCACTCTTGCCCACACGTGGCAGCATGCTACGGTTTTTGTGACCACACGTGGCAGCATGCTATGATTTTTTTGGAAATGTGGTGCGCCTAAATGTAGGCTTTTGTTTGTTTTCAAGTGTTGCGCCAGGTTTTGTATTAATATTAGTAATAATTGATTTTTCTTGAGCGCCTAAATGTAGGCTTTTGGTTTTGAACTAATTTTACGAATAATTAAAAGTTAACGCTAGGAAATTTTTGTTCATGCCAATGGATTGTAGATGGTGGATATGTGGGGGGGGGGGGTAATGACATTTTTATCAGAAATCCTATACGGGCTCGGGTTTTCGAGATATTAGCGTATTAATATTTCAAGTTATTTGTGCTCATGAAAATGGATTCTTGGCGGTGTGGGGTGGGAGGGGGAACGAAATTTTCATCAGAAATCCTCTACGGGCTTTGGTTTTCGAGATATTAGCGACATTTGTTCAAACAATTAGGTAATTGGCAATTATATATTTACTAATTGGCAATTACCTAATTGGCAATTATATATTTACTAATTGGCAATTACCTAATTTGCAATTAGCAGCTTGGTTGGTAATTAGCTAATTGGCAATTAGTAATGTGTTGTGTTGCGCTTTACTGGAATTCTCATAAAATAAACAAATTTAAGTAATATCAACACTTGCTGTAACTATTTAATAGAAAACTTCAAGTCTAAGGTAAAAATATGGTTGCTGTGAGGTGTATTGATACAATTTCTTTTGCTGAAAATAATGTTGTCAAACCAAATTAAATTTCAATATTTATTCACATCAAATTAATTATTTATTTCTAAATCTTAAGTTATAAACTTTTTCCCTATACTCTATATTCAAAATTGGTAGCAATTTAAGTGAAGTTCTATGAATGCTATCTTGGAATCGAAAGCGCTCCAGAGCATAGGTCTCCCAAGGTCCTTTTCTGGGCTCATATTCAATTATATAAACTTGTGGAGCACTAGTACTAAACGTAACTTTCATTATCACATTAGAAATATTAATAATAAAAACTAGTTTCACATTATTTATTTTTTTATTTAACGATTATAATAAATAATTGGATACAAATTAACATCAGGGCGAATGAAATCTATTTTAAACGTTCGGCCGATAGGACCTCTATTTATAACATAAAAATCTCCAGCAGTATTTATCTCCAGTATAGTATCATCAGTAATTGTGCTGTACCGTGCAGGAAGGAAAAGTTGACATTCCTCCAAGTCCAGGATGATGCGAGATCCAAATGCAGTCTTACATCTTCTGGCACCCAGAATCTTGTATTCCTTATTAAATTCCATTTCAGATGTCTTTAGAGAAGGTGGGTACTGCTCCAGTTTCTTCAGTTCCTCCATTGTGTTTGCCATTTCAGATTACTTTCTCCTTGGTTGTTTATCGTTTGAACTCCAAAATGAAACTGATTGCAATTCTGATTCAGTTCCTCAATTTATAGTCATGATTCCAAAACAAGTTTAATCCTGCTCAAAGCAAATTTTCAATATCAGCACAGTAAGCTGAATGGTTCATGTAATTTGATACCACACTTCCTGTAAGCAACCCAATTCCAAGAATTTAACTGATCGAAACGTTTCATTGGAATTCGTAAACAAATTTCCACATCCTGTTGTAAACAAAGTTAAGCAGTAATTTGATACCACACTTCCTGTAAGCAGCCCAATTCCAAGAATTTTACTGATCGAAATGTTTCACTCGAATTCGTAAACAAATTTTCACATCCTGCTGTAAACAAATTTAAGCAATATCAGCAAATGATTCATGTTTATTCTACTGATCGAAACGTTTAATTGGAATTCGTAAACAAATTTTCACATTCTTCTGTAAACAAATTTAAGCAATATCAGCACATGATTCATGTTTATTCTTTTCATATAATTTGATACCACACTTCCTGTAGACAGCCAAAAATTTTATTGTTCCAAGAATTTTACTTATCGAAACGTTTCATTGGAATCCGTAAACAAATTTTCACATTATGCTGTAAACAAATTTAAGCAATATCAGCAAATGATTCATGTTTATTCTTTTCATATAATTTGATACCACAGTTCCTGTAGGCAGCCAAAAAATTTATTGTTCCAAGAAGAATAAAGTAATCAAATTAATTTGACTGATTTTTTTATCGTGTAATTCGATATCATCTCAGCCTGTAATCAAATTCGTTGGAACTCTTTCTGTGCAATGATAATTGTAGCAGGAGGATCATTCTGTTTACAAACCGTTGCTATAAAAGCGCACGCAAACTCTTGGGGAGCACCAGTCAATCTAAGTGATTCTAAGTGCTAGTGTTGAATAAAAAAAATTAAAAATGTCTATCACAGTAGTAAATGAAAGTTTTTCATTAATTAAGAAATTGTAAGAAGATATGTTGAAGTGTTTAAGTGATGCAAATTTTTTTGAATAAAAATAATATTATTAAAGAGTGCAACAGAAACATTCGTAAATATCAAACAGCATTTCGGCAGTGTAATAAGAATGCTATGAAACGACTTTTGGACAGCTGTTTTGCTCAAATTAAATCGTTGAGAGTGTTAATCAAAGCTCCCCATCGAGGTGGAGGAATTAATCAACGATTAATAAGAAGTGATTTTGTTAAGTGGGAAGAAATAAAAACAGCATTCGTAGGTAGAATTAGGGCAGGGGTTATCGTGAATATAAGCCACCTAGATCCTAAGCTATTTATGCAAAATGCTTCCAAATTACTTGCTCGCCGCGTTAAGAATGCATTAAAACAACAATATCATATTAAAGTTGCTACAACGTTTTGCGGTGAGTTTATTAAAGAATCTGGTGATAATCAAATTATTAAAGACATTAAGTATTTCCAAGCAAGAGCTGCCCCAATCAGTGTGGAGGATAACTTGAATGAGTGGTATAAATTAAATATATACGATCCAATACTCACTCAATTAGAAGAGTTTCAAGAGAAAGATGATGGTTGGGCACTGCATTCTGTAATAAATTTAGCGGTGCATATCAACAAGTTTGAACCGATTCGGGGATCATTTTATATACCTCTGCCAAAGGATATTGCATCAAAGGAAGCTTGCATTAATTTAAAAAATAATGATGAAGCATGCTTCTCGTGGGCAGTAACATTAGCGCTATATCCTACAACTGTCAGCTCCGATAGGACCTCATCATATCCACATTATTCTACTGTGCTAAATTTAACTGGAATAACATTTTCCATGACGCTTAAGCAAATAACGCAATTTGAAGGCCAGAACAATAAATCAACGTGTTCATCCTAGAGAAAGAGCGTTTCTTCACCACAGTTCCAGTTTGACTTACGAAACACAGGATGGAGCGACATGTAAATCTCTTAATGCTGCAAGATGACTATGACCAGGCTGATGCTGATGAAGATCATATGGATGATGATGACGATGATGATGATGATGATGATGCCAGCAGATATCATTTCTGCTGGATTAAAAATCTTTCGCGCCTCATATCGAAACAAAGTTCGAAACATGATGGTAGAAAGTATATATGTGAGAGATGTTTGCTCCTCTTTCGCTCTGCTGAAAAATTAGAATCACACACTCCTGAATGTGAGAAACAAAACGACTGAAGGATTATGTTTCCATCAGAGGAAAAGAAATGGTTGGAATATAAGAATTATAACCATAACAATCCAGTCCCGTTTTGTGTGTATGCTGATCTTGAATCAATATTGAAGCCGATTGAGGGATACGATCAAAATACACAGCGAATCCAGGAACATGAAGCTCATAGCATAGGATTCTATTTCCACTGCAAACATGATGCTAAGCTCTCATATTACAGAGCATATCGAGGAAAGAATTACCAACAATGGTTTGCATTAGAATAGCAAAAAATTGCATCCATAGCTGTACAGTAAAAGCTGAACATCAGGCCAATGCAACCCCTGACTAAAGAGGAACGGCGTTCACATTTGGAAAATACTTGCTGCCATATATGTGAAAAAACGTTTGCAGCCGATGAGGAACAAGTCCGAAATTATTGCCACTTAACTGGAAAATACTGAGAATCATAATTTCGTTCATTTTTTCATAATTTCTTTTAACAGGAAAATACCGACGACTAGCGCACAATGCATGTAATCTGATGTATAAAGATTTCCCCATAGTTCCAGTAGTTTTTCACAATTTATCTGGATATGATGCCCACTTCATTATTAAGGATATAGCTGCATCTATCCCAGGAAAAGTTTACCTCTTACCAATAAACAAGGAAAGATATATCTCGTTCACCAAGCACATGGAAGGCAGCCACATAAAATTCAGATTCATAGATTCCTTCCGTTTTATGGCCGAATTTTTAGATAAGCTATCATCATTGCTGCCAATGGATAAATTAAACACTACAAGATCAGTATGGCAGGGATTGGATGATGACACTATCAAACTTCTTACGCGCAAAAGTGTCTTCCCATATGATTTTATTGATGACTGGGATAAATTAGATTTCCGGAACTTGCCAACACAGGAAGCGTTCTACAATAAACTGACTGATAGTGGTATATCTCCATAGGACTACAATCATGCTGAAGATGTCTTGGAAAAATTTGAAATACAAACACTTGGTGAATATTCAGATCTATACCTTAAGACTGATGTTCTCGTATTGGGCGATGTGTTTGAGAAATTTCGAGAAGTGTGCATGAAGACTTACAATTTAGATCCAGCACATTATTACACCATGCCAGGCCTAACATGGGACCCTGTGCTTAAATACACTAATGTGAAATTAGAGCTGATAACTGACGTAGATATACTGCTATTAATAGAGAGAGGCATTCGAGGTGGTATAAGTCAACGTTCGAACAGATATAGTAAAGCAAATATTAAATATATGGATGATTTTAAGCCTGAGGAGAAAAAGAAATACTTGATGTATTATGATGTGAATAACCTTTATGGATGAGCCATGTCACAGCATTTACCACCCGGAGGATACAAATGGGTTGATGTTCCCAATATTGACGTTTCCGAAATTCCTGATGATTCTCCAACTGGATACATATTCGAAGTCGACTTGGATTATGCTCAACACCTGCATGATAAGCATAAGGACTTACCGTTTTGCTCTGAGCATGCAGCACCACCTGGAGCAAAATGAGAAAAGCTTTTGACAACATTATATCCAAAAACTAAATATATTATACACTACCGAAATTTGAAGCAATGCTTATCACATGGACTCATTCTTAAAAAAGTGCACCGGGTTCTTCAATTCGACCAATCAGCTTGGCTTAAGCCATATAATGACTTAAATACCACCAAACGGATGCAGGCTACAAGCGATCATGAGAAGGACAGCTATAAGAAGATGAATAATGCAGCTTTTGGCAAGACCATGGAAAATGTGCGCAAATATAGCGGTGTCAAGATTTACGTAAAGTGGGTAAGTCGCTATGGTGCAAAAACTCGGATTGCGGCACCGAATTTCCACAGAGCAATGATATTTGATGAGAATTTAGTTGCTGTGTAATTAAGGCGACTCAAAATCTTATTCAATAAGCCTCTCTATATTGGAATGGCAGTTATGGAAATTTCAACGAAATGCCTCTACGATTTCCACTACAGTTTTATGCAATTGGAAATAAATGTTAAGTCATGTATACAGAAACAGATTCTCTTATATATGAACTTGAAACAAATTTGATACAAGTGATTACCCAGAAGATAACGAGTTCAATTTACCGCTCATGAATAAAAAGATTCCTAGTCTAATGAAGGATGAGCTGAATAGGAAAGTTATGAGTGAATTTGTAGGCTTGCGCTCGAAAATGTACAGTCTGTGTATAAACGACGTTAAAACTGTAAAGAAATCAAAAGGAGTAAAGGCTGAAGTCCAGAAGCATATCAATTTCGAAGACTACGTCGAATGCTTGTATAACAAGCGAATATTAACTGCCAATCAGAGCTCCATACGATCCCATAACCATAGCGTGTACACTGTCAGTCAAAAGAAGATCACATTGATTTCTTATGATAATAAGCGACATATTATGAGTGGAACGACAGATACTCTACCATGGCGGCATTACTCCATTTCATTAGATCGACAAGTGGCAACCGCAGACAGTATCTAAGTCTAGTGTAAATAATAAATGTATTATAGTTTTAGTTTTATTTATTAAAGTAATTTGCATTATAACTACATGTATAAAGTATTATAATTATAATTATAAATTTATACTAAATTGTTAAGTGTTTCTTCAAGATATTATAAAACATCTTTGTTATTAATCGAAGAATAGTGTTTTGATGAAACTTGAGTTCCTTGTTCACCGGCTGGCCCCTGACGTCCTGTGGGTTCACGTTCACCTGCTTTGCCAATATATCCCCGCTTAGAGAAACGTCCAAACTTGTCAACGCTCATCTGTAGATTGTGTAGAAGTATGGTAATGGAGTAGTATTTAAACTATAATATCTGCTTCTCGCAACTCCTCCAGGATAGATACAATTTCATTGTTGTGACTGGTGTGTCCAACCTGCTTTGATGCCATTAGAAGGCGCAGTCTATCCACTAATTCATTTGGATCATCCCAGTAAATGTGATAAATGTTTTCTTTAGGCAGACGCATTAGTCCCATGCCTTTATGCTGTATAAGTTTACTGATTATAGCTTTATACTTAGCCGCTCTAGTACCTTTTATTTGTCCATCTTCAGCATAGGCACGTTTATATGTATTGCTATCTCTCAAAATAGATCCATAATTAGTTAAATCCTCTTTAGAATATAGACTTTTTACAGGATCTTTCATAAATAGCTGCTCACATAACCCCAAATTTGTTTTATAGCTCTTCCCCTTGATAACAATACTTCCTACATCATCAACATCAAACGTTGAATTACCGATTATTCACGCGTTGTCATCATAGTAACCTCCATAAGTTGGATCAATTTTAGAGGCTATTATCAGTGAATAGCTTTAAATAGTTTGAAACTATGTATCCAGACGTATCGGGTGAGGTGACAGGAGACCTTCCTGTCAATGTTCTTGAATGTTTAGGTGTTGCGAATTCTTCTACTTCAGACGTTAAGAAATAATCTTCATAATTTATAGGTGTGCTACTAGCCTCCATTTTCACATATTTTCGTTTTGGAGGGGTAAAAGGTTCAACAATCTCATGGCTTCTTCTTCTTCTTTTTCTTCTTCTTCTTTTGTTCTTTTGTCTCAAACTTGGCTAAATCTGGCGGCTCGTATTTGAATCTTCTAACAAACTCTTTTAAGGGTTTAGTGATTGGCTTAAAGGTTCCTTCAAGTTGAGCTTCTGCTTCAATCGATCCCATACTTAGAGCTTTAAATTTCCTTCGCACTGCACTTCTTTTAATAGCTTTTCATTCATCTTCGATATTAACTGAATAACGGCTTTTCAAACAGCTCTGATAACAGGTAAACAGCTTTCCAAACACCTCTGATAACAGCTTTCCCAACAGCTCTGATAACAGCATAACAGCTTTTCAAACAGCTCTGATAACAGCTTAACAGCTCTTCAAACAGCTCTGATACCAGCTTAACAGCTTTTCAAACAGGTCTGATAACAGCTTAACAGCTTTTAAACAGCTCTGATAACAGCTTAACAGCTTTTAAAACAGCTCTCATAACAGCTTAGCAGCTTTTCAAACAGCTCTGATAACAGCTTAACAGCTTTTAAACAGCTCTGATAACAGCTTAACAGCTTTCCAAACAGCTCTGATAACAGATTAACAGCTTTTCAAACAGCTCTGGTAACAGCTTAACAGCTTTTCAAACAGCTCTGATACAAGCTTAACAGCTTTTCAAACAGGTCTGATAACAGCTTAACAGCTTTTAAACAGCTCTGATAACAGCTTAGCAGCTTTTAAAACAGCTCTGATAACAGCTTAACAGCTTTTCAAACAAGTCTGATAACAGGTGACCAGCTTTTCAAACAGGTCTGATAACGGGTGAACAGCTTTAATCTACTCAGCAGGTCCACAATATTCGGTGTGCTTTCGACTGAGTTACAGCTTCGACTTATGAAGATTTCGCATGTTTCATCCTTTTATAATAGAATGAAGATATCAAATCTTTAAGGTAGCGAGCATTGGATGGGAAACATATTACTTACCATTAAATGTCTGTGGTACCCACTAATGCCAGTATCGAAACTTACTCAAGAAATGGCATTTTGTAGTACCGGCTAATGACGCTGGGGAACCTTACTCAAGAAATGGTGTTTGCACTCGAAAGATCAATACACGCAACCCCTAAACCCAATAATAACAATAATAATTTTCTAAGAAAACACAAACCAAGGAGATGTCATCTTGAGAAATTCGAATGATGCTGATATCTACAACTTCCGCGCTAATAAAACTTATTTAGGTGCAGCACCTGTAACCAGCAAGAACCAAGATGACGTCATACGTTATATCTACAACTTCCTCGCTAATAAAAGAAAACAGCAAAACCAAGGCATGCTGGTAGTACCGACTAATGCCACTAGGGAACTTTACTCCAGAAATGGCGTTTGCACGCGAATCAAAATTATGGAATATGCTAAATTGTATCAGGGCATTGGATGGGAAACATATCACCTACCATTAAATGCCTGTAGTATTCACTAATGCCACTAGGGGACCTTACTCAAGAAAAAAGCCTAGGCGCATGCTGGTAGTACCGGCTAATGCCGCTAGGTAAACTTACTCCAGAAATGGCGTTTGCACTCGAATCCTGTAAAAGCCTAGGCGCAACATTTAATATTTGACACCCAGAACCCTCACTGACATCTTCTAGAATCTGTTTATGGTGATATCATGTTGTGAAATTCGAATGATGCTGATATCTACAACTTCCCTGCTAAGAAATCTTATTTAGGTGCAGCAAAACCATGATGACGACAGGCCAATATCTAGAACTCTCCCGCTAATAAAAGAAAACAGCAAAACCAAGGCATGCTGGTAGTTCCGGCTTAGGCCGCTAGGGTACCTTACTCAAGAAATGGCGTTTGCGCCCGAACAAATGTCGCTAATATCTCGAAAACCAAAGCCCGTAGGTTATTTCTGATGAAAATTTCGTTCCCCCTCCCAGCCCACACCGCCAAAAATCCATTTCCATGAGCAAAATTAACTTGGTTTATTAATACGCTAATATCTCGAAAACCAGAGCCCGTAGAGGAATTCTGATGAAAATTTCATTACCTCCCCCCCCACCCCTTCTTATCATTATTATCGCCCCAACATACCCACCATCTAGAATCCATTGGCATGAACAAAAAGTTCCTACTATTAGCTTTAATTATTAGTTCAAAACCAAAAGCCGCCATTTAGGCGCTCAAGAAAAATCATAATAAAAAGCCTACATTTAGGTGCACCACATATCTATCTAAGAAAACCGTAGTACGGGAGCATTCTGGCAGTATCGGCTAATGCCGCAAGGGTGCAGTCAAGACCAAATGACACAACCCGGTAATACCAATTAATCCCGCTAGGGCGCAGTCGAGACTCAATGGTACACCCAAGACACAATGGTGCATCCAAGACACAATGGGGTACCCAAGGCTCAAACCAATACAGCCAAGACACAAACCCACGTTTAGTATGGCTCAAACCACCTAGCGACGGTGGCGCCATCTGTGGCGAAATCCTGGAAGCTAAAACAGTGCTCCAGAGCTGTCCTAGCGTAACTACTAAGGTACACATACAGCAGGCCAATCTGAATCGTTTAAAGACAATCTCGAGCAACTCAAGCTAAAGAACCAACTAGAGGGCACAATCTCAGCATTAGATCGAGTCATTGATACAATCGAGAAAGAAATGACAAGCCCACAATCAAGGGCATACTACATCCAAAAACCTAAATTTGCCAACCAGTATTGGGAGCAAATATCATTGTTCCATGGACAAATCATGGCAGATGTTAGCGATAAACCTTGCGACGTAAGAGCATATTCCATAATTGAAGATCGCTTCCAGACAATCGCCATAAAATTACAGGAAAAGCTGGAAGAGCAAAGCACTTCTCTCGGCGGTAACAGCAATGTCAAGCTGCCAAAAATTACCCTTCCTACATTTGATGGAAGTTACACCAAGTGGACTCAATTCAAAGAATTGTTTACGCAACTAATACTTAACCGACCATTTAGTGGACGAGAAAAAATGTTCTACCTAAAGGCCAATCGACTAATAAAATATCTTCAAGCTACAGAAGACAACTATGCTATGGAATGGAAAATCCTCATAGAGCCAGCCTTGTCTCACCACAGAGATGACTTCAAGAATCAAGAGGCTACATGACTGCACCAAAGAATGTATATGAGCCCTCGAGAAACTGGGCATTCATATTAACGACTGGAGTCCTATATTGCTGCACCTACTATTACAGAATATAGATAAAGATTCGAGGAGACTTTATGAACAATCGATGAAGTCTCCTTGAGAGCTGCAAGATATAAGCCACTTCTTAAAGTTCTTAGAGTCAAGATTTCAAATGTTAGAAGCAGTTCACACGAGGGAAGAGCGTAAGAAGACATCCACATTTACAGCTTCAGCTCAAGCACCTCAGTGTCCTGTTTGCAAAGCAGAACACAATATCTACAAGTGCACCAAGTTCCTCTACTTGCCCTTAGAGAATCGAATTCGACTTGTCAGACAATTACACTTATGTCCAAATTGTCTGAGAGTGGGTGACAAGGCTAGAGAATGCTTATCAAGAAGCTGCAGGAAATGTAACAAAAATCATAATACATTAATTCATGATCCGGAATTTGAAAGGGCCAAGTCTGCACCACGGTATGCTAATATCACCAGCTCTGCCAGCTCAAATGACCCACGCAGGTCAACCTTACCAGATGGAAGGAAACCTGTCAGCAACCTTCAACCCAATGCAATAACGCAGAGTACTATTCAATCAGTATCCAGTGCAACAAACATGACACAAATGTCTACAAAAGGGTCCCAAGTTATGCTAGCAACAGCTGTTATAAGAGTGAGCAGCGCTTCAGGGATTCTTGTGAACTGCAGAGTGCTGTTAGACTCAGGCTTTACTTCGTTTGTGAACGATTAGTACAACAGCTAGGCCTGCAACGCCGTCGAATTTCTCTACCCATAAGTGGAATTGGAGGTCTCGAAACAAACGCACGGTACGAAACTAACCTCACGATTTATTCGAGGCTAAATGACTTTTCTACTGACATAAACGCAGTGATTTTAAAAACTATCACGGAACAACAACCTTCAATGAACATCACAACAACTAGCTGGAATATTCCGAACAATATACAATTAGCAGACTCTGCATTCCACAAACCTCAGTCTATTGATATGTTGTTGGGGGCAGAGCTATTTCTTCAGTTACTGGAATAGGGGCAAATCAGACTACATAATGACCTGCCGTTGCTCCAAAATACTAGGTTTGGATGGATACTTTCGGGAAGAATACAAGAAGAAACAAGGAGCAAGTAGAGTTGCTATATCGCAACTCAACCTTCAGTCACAACATTGGCAAGGCAGCTCCAACAATTTTGGGAAATAGAAAATCACGACTCGCCTCCTAGGTACATGTCAAGAGAGGAACTAGAATGTGAAGAACATTTTCAAACCACCGCTCAACGACGATATACCGTAAAACTCCCATTCCGGGAAAAACCGTCAAACCTTGGGTCATCCTTTGACATCGCACCTAATCGATTTTGCCTTAGAGAGAAAACTGTATAAGAACGAAAACACTAGAATACAGTATATAGCGTTTATGAAAGAATATGAAGCTCTTGGTCACATGCAGCCCATCGCCAGGGAACTCATTTCTCCCATACATTATTATATGCCACACCACTGCGTCACGAAGGCTGACAGCACCACCACTAAGTTCTGGGTGGTATTTGATGCATCAGCTAAAACAACATCAGGGAAATCGCTCAACGAAATTCTGATGGTAGGGCCAACAGTTCAGCCGGACTTATTTTCCATCTCAAGCAAATTCAGGATTCACAAGTACGTGATGGCGGCAGACATTTGCAAAATGTATCATGAGATTGAAATACATCCAAACGACAAAAGGTTTCAGCTGATATTGTGGCGTGATTCCAAAGAGAAACCACTTCAAATGTACCAATTAAACACTGTTATCTACGGAACCGCCGCGGCTCCATTTTTTGCAACCAGAAGCTTAAACCAGTTAGCCCTGGCTGAATACGACTCAGCTCCAGAAGCACCTACGTAGACGACATCTTGACAGGATCTAATTCAACACAAGAGTTAATAAACCTTAAGGACGATCTATAACGACTACTATGATCTGGAGGCTTTGAATTAAGAAAATTCAGCACCAATCACACCGAGATATTGCAAACTGTACCAGAAGATCACAAAGAGAAAATGATTCTCATCAATGAAACTGAGGTAACTAAGGCACTAGGATTAGTCTTGGAGCCAAACAGAGATACATTTCAATTTCACATCTCAGAATATAAGCCAGATAAACTAACCAAGCGCACAGTATAGTCCGACATAACCCGTATTTTCGACCCTCTTGGATTTATAGGGCCCGTCATAGTGCTAGGGAAGCTATTTGTGCAAGAATTATTTAAGGACAAATGCACCTGGGATGAAGAATTGCCCGCACAATATAAAGAGAAGTGGCTCAAATTTAAGAAACGCTTATCTGAACTAAAAACCTTAAAAATCCCTCGACATGTAATATTGTCCAAACCAATTGATGTGCAACTTCACGCATTTTCTGACCGCAGCGAATACGCATATGGAGCCTGCTGTTACCTCAGATCATCAGATCATCGCGGCCAAATTAGGGTTAGGCTCTTGTGTGCAAAATCAAGGATAGCACCGCTGAAGACCATGACACTTGCTAGATTGGAACTCTGTGCAGCACTACTGATTGCAGAACTAGCTGAAAGAGTGTGTCAGTGTTTATCAGTCAAATTATCAAAAATCGTTTATTACACTGACTCCACTATTGTATTCTCATCTATCTCTACGCCGTCAAACACATAGACTACGTTTGTGGCAAATCGGGTAGAGAAAATACAACAACTGACTCAAACGAGCCAGTGGAGGCACATAGATGGAGTTCAAAATTCTGCCGACATCATTTCTCGAGGCATGCTGCTTGATGCCTGACTGCACTAGGGTCAGGGCTATGGTTTAAAGGACCAGCATTTTTAGCCAATTCCGAAGTAAGTTGGCCCAAACCTGCATTCAAATTGCCTGACAGGGTTCCAGAGACAAAACCCAAGAAATCACTACTATCTACAGGAATAAAGGAGCATGAATACACCGATATGCTACAATTAGTGAACCATTCAAACTAATTTCTAAGGATGCAAAGCATATTTGCCACTGTATCAATTTTACACAGAATTGTAAAATATCAAAGGGGTCTAGGAAAACGGGAGAACTTTCAATCACAGAGTTGGATAAGGCTTTAAGCGGAGTTATCAAGAATGTACAGAGATCTGCACTTACCGTCAATATTTGGAGTTGAAGAAAAATAAAGCATTAGATCCGAGTAACCCCATTCAATACTTGACTGCATACCTAGACCAAACTACCCAGATCATCAAAGTAGGAGGTCGACTAAAGCACTCTGATCTTGCGCAGGAAGCAAAAAACCAAATACTGTGGCCCAAGGGACACAAGTTTAATGAGTTCGATCATTTGCATAAACAACACATGCATCCGGCTCCTCAAACATTATCCGCAATTGCAAGACAACGATACTGGGTCATAGACGCCAGAAGACTTGCCCAGAAAACGGTTCACAACTGCATAAGATGCTTTCGGTGAAAGCCAAAGGTTCTAGAACTAATAATGGGAGACCTACCAAAGGAATGAGGACCTCAACAGCGTTTCACACCACAGGTAGTCGATTTTTGTGGTCCTATAATGATTCACTTCAAGGTACGCGGAAAATCCCCGACAAAGGCTTACATTGCCGTGTTTGTTTGTTTCACTACAAAGGCAGTCCACATGGAGCTAGTTAGCGATCTCAGCACTGAAGCCTTCCTCAATGCCCTAAAGAGATTCCTAGCTCGAAGAGGGTTTATGCGCCACTATCTTCTGTGATAACGCAACAAACTTTTTAGGTGCAAGAAGGACATGTTCACTTCACAAAAATTGCAGTCATCGCTTGTCGCAGCTATGTGCCAGAAGCATATTGAGTGGAAGCCGATTCGTCCACGATCACACCACTTCGGGGGTCTCTGGGAAGCGGCAGTGAAATCTGTAAAAAATCACTTAACCCACCAAGTAGGAAATGCAAATCTAACTTACGAGGAACTCCGCACTATCATCGTGCAAATCGAAGCCATTCTTAATTCCAGGCCATTAACACCCATGTCAGCAGACCCTAACGATTTTGAAGCGCTAACACCATGGCATTTCTTCACAGGCAAACCACTGACAACATTTGCTGAAACAGACATCAGCGACCAGAAATTCAACAATTTGACCAGATATAGGCAAATACAACACATCCAGCAAACATTTTGGCATCGTTGGTCAGCAGAATACCTTCAAGAACTTCAGACACGAAATAAGTGGAAGGGAGCGAAACCAAACCTGAAGCCAGGAACTCTAGTGTTAATGAGGGACAAAAACCTACCACCATTAAAATGGCCCTTAGGCAGAGTGATAGAAACTTTCGATGGCACGGACAATGTTACAAGAGTCGTGAATGTTAAAACAGCCACCGGAGTTCTTAAAAGATCGATTCACAACCTTTGTCCCTTACCAGAAGAAGAACATTATTCCGAATGCAGCAACATTGAAGAAACAGGCTCAAATTCTCCTACAGATAAATCAACCGAATCAGCAACATGTCTCTTGAGCTCCAAACAAAGCTTGGCCAAGCAAGACCTCAAGAGACTTCGATAGCAACCAAGCTCCAAAGAGATAAAAGCGACCTTATCATCCCCTCCGAAGAAGATTTTTGCCAATTAATTCCAATTGGGCAAACTCAGACTTTGTGAAGAGGAAAAGGACAACTAAAGTTGTCGAAACGTCAGATGATAATACTAAGCATAGCAGGAGTCCAGTCAAAACATCCACTAGTCTAAGGCTACTGATGTTGACTACACTCATCCTTCCCATACTAGGGCATTCTATGAAAGAACGTGTGAAGGCAGACCCATTCACTAGTCATCCAGGCATCTTTTCCGAAAAAATAGGACAAGCACAATTAATGAATAGTGAATGGAATCTAATAACCTATTATAACCTCGACAACTATTGGAACGAGTTAAAAGGGATCAGGAAATGTATAGGTGAAATAGGCAATCTCTGTAATACTACAACCATTCGAAGAAATCATTGCTTGGAAATACTTTCCCAATTTCAACATCAGCTTACGCACATCGAGGAATCCAATGAGATCCTACATAAACGAAGCAGTGAACGCAGAAGAAGGGCACCCCTTGAAATAGTGGGAAGTGTCGCAAACACACTTTTTGGAATTCTCGATGCATGTTATGCCGTGCATATTGAAAAGGAAATTGACAGGTCTCGCACGAATGAAAACCACTTGCTTTATTTATTAAGAAACCAAACATCTATACTGGAATCCACAACCAACATCTTAAAGCGGAAAGAAGAAGCAATCCAACGTCAATTTAAGGCGATACAAGACCACATTCAGGCATATAGCAGCTATATAGATAACCTACAACATGAGAAGGGAAGCAACGCAAGCCTTCACTGCACTTTCCCTGCTGAACAGCTTTTGTTCTACAAAACTATCAGCGAATGCCAGATGCTTTGCTAAGCGATTTCATAGATCTTCACCACAGTAAAATCAGCCCCTTACTCATTACTCCAACACAGCTACGGGAAAAACTTACAATAATAAAGCAACACCTTTCATCTTTATCCATATCAGGAAATAACCCGGATGACGGTTTAATGGTGTACAATATAATGTCAGCCGCAATTAGGGTAACGGAGTCATATATACTGTTCGATATCAGGATACCGTTACAACACAACGAATATTTATAACTATTTAAGTTAATTCCGGTTCCCATTCCACATGAAACGGATTTCTCCTAATCAAACCTTCGTCGGAATATCGAATTGTAAGCTTGCACAGA
Organism: Dioctria linearis; assembly: GCA_963930735.1. Taxonomy (NCBI): domain Eukaryota; kingdom Metazoa; phylum Arthropoda; class Insecta; order Diptera; family Asilidae; genus Dioctria; species Dioctria linearis. Next base: position 152,842,928 of record OZ005741.1, read on the forward strand.
GACAGATATTATCTCCTCACGCAAAAAGAATTGGATAGCTGTAAACAGCTAAACGAGGAGAAGTACTTATGCCACCAGAATCATCCGATTTTTAACTTAAAAGCCAACATAAGCCAATGTGAGATGAGCTTGTTAAATCATCAACAATCACTATCAAATTGTCAACTGCGATCCTCCAATCGATCGAGTGTGTGGACACAACTTCACACTCCCAACAATTGGTTGTACTGCATGGATTCAGAGATGACATTTAATATCGTATGTGGAACACAAGTGATGCAAATAACCATCAAACGAAGCGGTGTTCTACAGCTCCGACCAGACTGCTCAATAAAACATTCATCCATGACGATTACTGGTTATGGCCGCTATCTGAGTAAGGTAGTTTCATCATTCATTCCACAAATCAACCTAAGCGATTTCTCAAGGAGCCACAAAGACACGCCAGAAAGACATGCCACTCCAGAGCTTCACCTGCAATCCAATGATCGCGAATTCGATGTCCTAATCAAGCAAATACAAGACCTGAAGGAAAGGGGAATTTTTCAACAAGCAGCAACACTACATGACGTTCATCATTACACCATCAGTTACGTTCTTCTATGCGCACTACTTGCAGGATGCAGCTACTATACCTACTTGAGATCCAAGCATACCCGAAATCAGTTGTCCATATCTCCTCCAATACCAGCAGCACGCTCCCATATGACGATCAACGAACACTTTGTGTTGCATAGCAACCCAAGGGGGCAAGATGAACAATTACCTACGAATTAGATTAATGTACATATATACATGCATACCTACAGAAAGGAAATAATTCATTTCTCACAGTAAAGCTTCTAAATCTCACATTGCGTCTGGGGGAATACTTTTCGTGCGCAAGTAATCAAATATCACTTGCCTGCGCCTGGGAAATGCAAGCTTGCAAATTTTTACGTGAAATTGCCGCCTGCAGTTCTCATGAGAAAGATTATTTTCCCAGAAAATTTTTATTTAAATTTTTATATAAATTGACGAGTTTTTGGGGAATAAATATTCAGTATTTTTAAAGCATCAAAGGAGTCTTTTTAATTATTAAACAGTGTCGACATATCAAATTTTCCACGAACGCTTTTACAATGATTGTTGCTTCAGCATTAGCCACATGCAACGCCTCGGAGTACTTCGTTAAGTCATCCTGAAATGTTAGCAGGTATTTATTTCCCGCATAGCTAGCTGGTAATGGGCCCACTATATCTAGGGCTATCCGTTCAAATGGCTTTGAACTGGTAGAAGTTATTTTCATTGGTATGGGTGGATTTTGCAGTAATTTATTCCTCTGACAAGACTGGCATTTACGCACGAAGTTCTTGACATCCCTCAACATCATGGGTCAAAAGTAGTTAGCTTTAAGCTGTTTTAGGGTACGAAATATTCCCTGATGACCCCGAGAGGGGAGGTGTGGTATTGTGTTAAGATATTGTTAATGTCATCTGGGTTATCAACATGTATTCTTGAGTTGGTATAAACACACAATTCGACATCAGAATCTTGAAAAGTTGTTATTAAGATTGATTTCAGTTCATTTAATGTATTGGCATCTAATTCGGGTAGCGAGATACCAGCTTTATTAAATTTTTGCTTCCAACAAGTCTCATACAGATTTTGGAAAGCAGTTGTAAGGGCACTTTAGTCATGGTCAGATCTTATAGGGATAGCAGCCGTAAATAATATAAAGTTATCGCTCTGCTCGTTGTATATCTTTACCTATCCAATGGATGGTTTAATATATTCCTATATAAATTTTCTTAATACACTTTATTCGTAGGTCTCGACAAGTGGTAAAATACACATTTTGTTTCGTACGGATTTATCATTGAATATAGATCACTTTCATTAAAGTTAAGAGGACTAATTTTACTTGAACAAGTCTTGCTGACGCGGTCGGGCTGATTTATAGATTCGTTGTCCTTTCTTTTCTCTCTCTCTCACTTTTCACATTTTTCGCTTGATTCCTTGTGGTTACCCTGACAATTTTTGGCTGGTTATTTTCATTTTCTTGAACGGTGTCGATTTTAATTCTACTCAATGCGTCAGCGTTTGCATTAAATTTTCCAGGCTTATAAACGATTTTATATTCGTATTGTTCGAGCAGAATTCTCCATCTAGACAATCGTGAAATAAGTTCTTTTAAATTAATAAGCCATTGTAGCGGCCTGTGATCTGTAACAATCGTAAAGTGTTTTCAATATATGTAGGGTCTGAACTGCTTGATAGCAAATACGATTGCGAGCAACTCTTTCTCTGCAGTGGTGTATCTGGTTTCGGACGCGCTTAGTGTGCGGCTTGCGAAGCAGATCGGGCAATTTTTTGCTATTTCCCTTTGGGGGAAATTCTGCACCCACAGTTATATCACTAGCGTCGGCTGTTCTAAGGAATTCCATGCTGAAGTCCGGATACGCAAGTACCGGTGACGTGATAACTTTTTCTTTGAGGGCCCTGAAGGCTTCATCACAGAATGCATTTCATTGAAATTCGATATTCTTTTTCAGGAGTCTTGTCAAAGGTTTGGTTATTTTAGCAAAATCGGGTATAAAACGCCAATACTACCCCGTAAATCGCAGAAATGACTTTATGTCCTTTACCTTCTTAGGTCTAGGGTAAGTTTTTACTACTTCTATTTTACCAGGATCAGGTTTGATTCCTTCTTCGGAAATTACGTGTCCTAGATAGATTAATTGTTTCATAACGAGTTGCATTTCTCTGGTTATAACTTCAGGTTGTGCTTCCGCAAGCGATCCAAAACGTTCATCAGCTTTACGTTGTGATCGCGAAGATCGTATCCGTAGATAATAATGTCGTCTACGTAGGCGAAGCATTGAATACCCTGCAATCCTATCAATACGTTATTCATTAAATGCTGAAAGGTCGCCGGTGCATTCTTTAGTCCAAACGGCATCCCATTATATTCATAGGTGCCCGAGTGGAGTACTGAATGCCGTTTTTTTCTCTGTCTTGTTCATCAACCAGAATCTGGTGGAAACCACCAGCCAGATCTGTCGTGTTAAAATACCTGGATCTGCCCAACTGGTCCAATATATCCGTAATGTTGGGCAGTGGATATGCATCTCCGATTGTTATGTCATCAATCCTTGCATTCTGCCGCACAGGAATTAGAATCTGTTGCTTCGTCTCGGACTTTGGTTGCGGATAGTGCCCCCACCAACGATACCTCGCCTGCAGTTGGAGATGCTGGTGAGTTGCTGCCAGGCAGGCTTCCTAAATGTGTTTTCGTCTCTAGAGTGCATCCTGACACCACTGAAGGACGAAGTTATTAAGCACATTTCATCACGTGTTGGCACTCCGAGCTCTTTGATTGCCTGCAAGAAGTTATCTACTCGACATGCTCACGAGAAACGCTCATTTGCTGCGTCCTTTGAAGAGCTTGTCAGCCGACAGATCTACCAACATTCACTTGTACCTGAATGTAGATACATACTGCATCCGACACCCCTTTGCTACAAAATCATCGCGGGATTAGCGTGGGGTAGCTGCACAGCAAATATGCCGCTAGCGATCAGCCGGCTTGGGGTGGTTCTTGCCACCCACATCCCTTGATGCTTGTTAAGCTGTGCAAAGTCGTCCACATAACTGATCAGACAGAGCGGACGGACAGTAAAAAAAAGATCTAATGCAGGCTTCCTTCTTATGGTGGAACCTGAAAGCCTAAAAAGAAGAAAATTGATTTTATTTATATGCTTGCAAAAAGAAGGAGAATAGAAGACCTCAGCAACGCCGAACAAGTGCTAATTCACCCGAAGAGCTTACAACGCTGGCAAAAGGACGATTGAGAGAGAGTGAGAGACCTGAGAGGTGTCTCTGATGTTGCTGAGACCCCGGCCTTTGGGTAATGTTGGGCCCAATCGCCCCCATACACCCTGGCTAAGCCTCCAAAGTCGTCTCGAAATGCTCAGCCCCATCTGTACGTGTTTTACATCTATTGCCGTGTGTGTGTGGAAACGACCTCCCTCCTGTCCGCGACCATCCCCTTTATGGAACTACTCACTCCATCGCGCTGGATCCGTTTACCAACCTGTAAACAAAAGAAAAAAGCAACTTGGAGAAGGGCGGTCAAAGGTGACCAAAACTAAATCACCCAAAAGAAGAAGGAAGTCGTATCAAGGAACTCAAAATCTCATCAAGTCCAAATCAAAATAGTTTATTAATTAGGATGTTCCAGCATATGAATCACTTACGAGGGAGGAAACCCGATCACAAAAAGACTAACATGGTATATATACAAAAAAACTAAGGAAACAAAGTCTCCGGTTAATATTAATCTAGATCTGAATCCTTACGACTAGCCCTAATAAGCGCTTTCCTATTATATGACTTATCGAACCCTGTGATCGACGCCTAAACTTAGATGTACACTAAATGGTTTTAACACTGTAAAATTAGAAACAAAAGAAGGCAAAGCAAATAATAATACATAGAGAAAACTTGAACTAACCTTGTGGTCCGCTATGGACTTACATAGCACCTTATTTAATCATATTCGGGGTTTCCTCCTTTACCAAAAGGGATGGACACTGGTTTTCCAACTATCTGCTAGCTGCTTCAGGACTACGTTGAAGTCTGAGTTCACCTGATCTTTGTTACGTGCAAGGAAACTTTTCCCCAAATTTTGTCTCAGGTTCGCCACTACTATGGTATATAAGACTCACCAACGCACAGGTAAGTATTTCAGATAATGCAAATTATGTGTGCACAGAATGGTTAAATCGAAATTTGCTCTACAGTTCACCAATATGATGATATATGAAAATCACTGTCGCGCAGATAAATGTTCCAGTTAATACAAATTATGAGTGCACAGCATGAATAAACCAAAATTTTCCTTTCAGTTCACCACTAGGAAGATCTACATAAAAATCGCTGTCGCACAGGTAAGTATTCCAATTAATGAAATTTATGAAATGCGCAACATAATGCCAACATTTTCCTTGAGTTTCACTATTAGGAAGATCTATGGGGAAAATCACTGTCACACAGGTAAATATTTCAAATACTAAAACTTATGAATGCGCAGCATTAATACTAAAATTTTCGTGCAGTTCACTATTAGAAAGATCTATGTAGAAAATCACTGTCGCACAGGTAAATATTTCAAATACTAAAACTTATGAATGCGCAGCATTAATACTAAAATTTTCTTGCAGTTCACTATTAGAAAGATTTATGTAGAAAATCACTGTCGCACAGGTAGGTAATCCAATCACTAACATTCATGAATAAAAAGAAAATCAATGGTCGCACAGGTAAGTAATCCAATTAATAAAATTTCATTAATGCGCAACATTAATACTAAAATTTTCTTTCAGTTCACTATTGGAAAGATCTTTAGGAAAAATCACTGTAGCACAGGTAAATATTCTAATTAATACAATTTATGAATGCGCAACATTAATTTTAAAATTTTCTTTTAGTTCACTATTAGAAAGATCTATATGAAAATCACTGGCGCACAGGTAAATATTTCAAATATTAAACTTATGAATGCGCAACATTAATACCAACATTTTCTTTCAGTCCGATATTAGAAAGATCTATGTGAAAAATCACTGGCACACAGGTAAATAATCTAATTAATATCATTTATGAATGTGCAACATTAATACTAAAATTTTCTTTCAGTTCACTATTAGAAAGATCTTTAGGAAATCACGGGTCGCACAGGTAGGTAATCCAATCAATAACATTCATGAATATAAAAAAAAATCACTGTCGCACAGATAAGTAATCCAATTAATAAAACTTAAGCATGTGTAGCATTAACACCAAAATTTTCTTTCAGTTCACCAACAAGATGATATACATGAAAATCACTGTCGCACAGGTAAATATTCCAATTAATAAAATTTAGGACCAGAATGAATAAACTTAAATTTTTCTTTCAGTTCACTAATAGAAAGATCTACATGGAAAATCACGGTCGCACAGGTATATATTCCAATTAATAAAATTTTCGACCAGAATGAATAAACTAAATTTTTTTCTCTCATTTCTCAAAATTTTCTTTCAAAGAAAATCTGAAATTTTCCACTGCGGATTAGACGCGAGCCGATGGACAATGCGCGGACGCTGAAACTCCCGTGGAAGATAAAAAAACACGAAAGGGGAAAATCCTCAAGAAGGGAAAGCAATAAAGCAATAAAGCAATAAAGCATAAAGACGAATCACGACTCAATTTTTCTGCGACCGTTCTCGTTCAAAGCCAAAAAACAACTCCCCGACTACTAGCAGTCTCCCTACATTCCATCGTTCTTCACTCAGCCACCGGCAAGCGAGCGCCTTTTTCTTCTCAGAATTTTTTTGTTCTTTATTCAAGCCTGCTGCAACACATTGCATGATGGCATCACGCGATCTGTTACAGCTAGTCGAATTGCCGTTTTCGTCTCCTGGATGCTGGTGACGAGCGGTAGGTTTTTAAACGAAAAATTGTATTTTGTGCTAATTTTGCATTTTGTATAATTTTTCGACTGGAAAATATTCTACTGTTGTTGTTGCTTCTGGACTTGTATGCGGGTATGTATAAATATGTCTTTATCTTTCCAGGATTTTTTTTTAATATGAAGAAGTAGCATAGGGCTACTTCTTGTAAATATATAGATTTTATCTTTTATTTTTCCAGGAATTTTTGTAATATGGAGAAGTAGCATAGGGCTACTTCTTGAAAATATATAAATTACATCTTTTCAGGAATTTTCTAATATGAAGAAGTAGCATAGGGCTACTTCTTGAAAATATATAAATTTTAACTTTTCAGGAATTTTCTCATATGGAGAAGTAGCATAGCGCTACTTCTCGGAAATAGCTAAATTTTATTAAATTATAATCTCTTGGAAATCATGGGGTTTTCTCTACAGACGTAGAGAAGCCAAACAAAAGTAGCGTAAGGGGGTATACGCTACACCTTCAGGATTTTAGTTCCGGAAAATCTGTTTCAGGCGGTGCTTTCTCCTGATATATGGCCCTGCAATTCCATTGTGCGTGAATTTATTCCTAACGGACGTTCCGGATCTTCTAGTATGGCAAAAAACTTGTTAGCGAAATCTCGGTCTACTACGCCAACGTAACTGGTCTTCGCTCTAAGACGACTCGCCTTTTTACAAGTTCGACGAATTCCTGTTTCGACGTGGTCTGCTTGACCGAGACATGGCTGTGTGGGAAGATCGCTGATGAAGAGCTTTTTCGTCCCGAGTTCTTGTTGTTTCGCCGTGACCGCCATCGTCTGTCTCTGGATGCTCCTGTTGGAGGTGGAGTACTTTGTGCTGTTCGTCGCGACCTTCCTTGTTTCTTGGTTGACTTTGTTGATTCCGGTGATCTGGAGTTTATTTGTGTGGCTCTGAGGCTTTCACACAAAACCGTATATATTGCTACAGTTTATATCCCTCCATGCCCATCTGCTGATATATTTGATTTGTTGGCTTCATGTATAGATAGGCTTACTGAAGTTCTGGTGCCTGCCGATGAGTTGTTGCTTTTTGGTGATTTTAACCTGCCTAATGTGAGTTGGGTACACTCTCTGGACGATGAGGGTTTGTTGCCCTCTTTTTTTGCCATATCTTTTATTGACAACATTATTTCTTCAGGCCTAATGGAGTCTAGCGGTGTGACTAATGACTCTGGAAAATCTCTTGAGCTGGTACTTTCGTCCCATCCCAATGGTACTCTCGTTAAGCGTTGTTTAACTTCTATGGTTCCTGATACAAGTCATCATCCGGCCGGCACTACATACAGTTTTGTTTTTTGATCCTGTAACTTCATCATCTAATGCTTCTATTAACTACGAGTATTGTTATAACTTTAAAAAAGCTGATTTTAACAAAATGAATGAATGGCTATCCGCTTGCGATAAATCTGTGAGCTCGTTTTATGACATCCTATTTCTTTGTTTTACTCACTGTGTACCACTTGTTAGTTCGAATCGTACTTCGCATTGTCAACCGTGGATCAATGGCTCTTTGAAGCATCTTAAAAATTTCAGGAATAAAGCTTGGAGGAGGTTCTGTTCCTCAAGGAGCGATGCTGATTACGTAGCTTATTCCAATTTGCGTACTCAGTACATATCGTACCTGACTGATTCTTATAATGATTATATACATAGAATGAGGTCGGCCTTACGTACGGAACCTAAGCAATTTTGGAAGTTTGTGAACTCTAAGCGCAACTGTGATGCATAACCTTCATGGTTGCGTCTTGGAAACATAGTTAGTGTTGATCCCTTGGAGACTTCCAATCCTCTTGGTGACTTTTTTAAAACTGCCTTCTGTGATAACTACTGTGATATTAGTTATAACGATTTTATCCATTTGGCGAAGCTTCCGACGACTTCTCTTCAACCTAAGGACCTGTTGTTCGATGAATCGTCTGTCTTCAAGTACATTTCAAGCATAGCTGATAGTTTTTCTATTGGTCCGGATGGCGTTCCTTCCACGCTCATAAAACATTGTGCTACGTCCATCGTTTCTGTTTTGTATTATTTATTTAATTTATCTTTAACCTGACCTTTGACCTAACGAGCAAAATCATGCCAATCCTAAAATATAATAATAACACTAACTTAAAATTTGGACTAAAACCACAGAATAAATTAAAACAACTTATTTTCTCTGACACAAAAGCAAAAATAAGCAAACCTAACCTGGGAGCAATATACAAGGTACAATGCAAAACCGACAATTGTGACAAGGTGTACATCGGGGAAACGGAGAGAGACATAAAAACGCGAATGAAGGAACATACCAATGATTTTAAAAGGGCAATGAAGGCTACAATAAATGATACACCAACAGAGAAAAACGAACGTAGCTACAACACAGCGGCCTTAGCCCATGCGATTAAAATGGGCCATAATTTTGACTATGAGGACCCGAAGATATTGTACACAGAACAAAATTGGAGGAGAAGGAAAAATATAGAAGCACTCTATATACACCTTAATAAACCAAAGCCAATCAATTTCAAAATAGACACTCAATACATTAACACACAATACAAACACACACTGGACACATTAAAAACATGCAATCGCAGCTGATGATCTCTCACTAATTCTGTTTTTAGCTAATTAGCCATAGCATTAAGTTGTCCTAGACGAGGAGCCCATAAGTTAAATTTAGTTAAAAAAAATATAAGAAATTATTGTTTTATGTTAGTTATTTATTTTTCAAATTAGTCTCAAAGTAAAAGTGGTGTGTTTCAATTATTGTGAATTATTAAAATAGGTTATGGTCTCTTAAAATTAAGTTTTAAAATATTGACAAAAGGAGAATTAAATCCGGATTTTCAAGGTAATTGTGTACGATTCATGTTTTCATAACGTAGGCTCAATATGGATGTATATTATATTTTAGGCATTGAAGATGGTCTAAATAGGAGACCGAAATATCTGCAAAATAAATTATAGAACTACAGAATTCATCCTGTAATTCTTAATTAATTTTCTACGAACCAAGGGTCACTAACTCCATATATATCTGCAAGTTAATACATTAAAAGGACCCATACAACCCAATTTTCTTGAGATTAGTTTCTTTAGGAAGTATATGAAATGGGTACCGCAACAAAGGCTTGTGACTTGGGAATTCTAGCGTTCCCATAAATATTTCCGGAGTTGCTACTGATTCTCCTGTGATGGTTGAAATTGCACAAGTCTTCACCCTGGCGTCAATATTTCCAATATTTGGTTCAAATTTCACCAGACTAATATCGGCACCAGGATCGTTGGGAAATGTTACATAAGATTTTGTTGAAGGACTGAAGGGAAAACATATTGTAGTGCCACTATGATTTATACCAAGTGACACTTTTATAACGTAAGGTTTATTTAAATGTACTGCGTGTGAACATGGGCTTAGTGCAAGATTCGGGACGGGGTGCGGATGGCCTCCTCCCGAAGAGCTTCGCTTCCCGATTCCGAAAATTTTGTAATATGAAAACCTTGAGATATTTTCGCTCGTTGTTTTCCTTTCGTTCTATTAGTTTCTTGCTTTGGTACGTGAGGGACATTGTGATGGAAACTAGGCTTGATAGTCTCGCTTCTATCAGCGTTATATCCTTGGTTGGTGTAACCTGGTGTGTAGTTCCGGTTTCGTTTTAATTTTCCTCTGTAAGAGTTGTTTTGGGTGAATTGGGAACATTGTGCTAATCGCTGTCGGCAATTTTGCATACTGTGATAGGGTTTTTTTGCAATAACTACAAGTGATACGTTGTACTTCTCTTTTAATTAGCTTAGATGCAAAGTTGGGCAAGTTAGTGTTTCGGAAACAAGTATCTCGCATATGACCCTCGCGGTTGCATAGTTGGCAGGTGGGTGCTCGCCTAGCGAAAGGCTTAGATGCTTGGGCCATTTGGGCTGTATTATCTTCTAGCCGTGGGGCTTGCTCTTCATCATAGCCTACCGCCTTTTTCAAGTCATCTGTGCCTTCACTAATAATTTCAAGTTGTGGCTTCTCAAGCCATCCTCGAACGCTTGCACCACTAGCTTCTGATTCTCCTTTATAAGAAATTCACGTACCCTGGCATCTTCAATGCCAGAATATGTGGCTGAATTCAGATTCATCAGCGAACGCATTAGTCTATCCCTGAATTCTCTGACAGTCTCTTTGTACGACTGCCTTGTCTGAGAAATTTTATTTTGGATTACTGTTCTGGACTTTTCTTCTCTGAAGCTATTTTTAAGCTCGTGTGCCAAATCGTCTCATTTGGCACAAGTTTTGTACTGTACTAGCTCAAATGCGGGTCCCTGGAGTTTGGTTTTGACAAAGCCAAGAAAGGCTGTTCCTTATCATTTTTTTGTTGACTAGAATAGTATGTTGCCACAAGCAATAAATTTTTCTAACTCATTTGGATTCCCATCAAAGTTTGGGATCATGTGGTGAATATCGGAGAGCGAAATCTAGACCTCCGTCATCTCGAAAGATTCGGTTTCTAAGTCCAAATGGAAGGGTATCTCAGCAAACCGGCGTAACACTCCGGCTTGACTTCGAGTTGTTATTCTTTTTATCCCTCAGTGAGCTGTCGGAAGGTTGAAGATTAAGAAAAGCAAAACAAATTTTACGAAGCACGGGCACAATAAGTCCCACTATTAACGTTTGAGAGATGTTTCCTTGACAATCTACACCAGTTGCTAAAAGGCAACTAAAAAGAAAATTGTTGTACCTTCACCGCACTAATATGGTCGACTTTTTCCCTCATAGACACTGAGAACTCATTTTCTTGATTCAAATCTATAGGGCAAGAATTGGCACCACGAATCACTTAATTCACTATTCAACGTTGAATAAAATTGGAAAGGCAAAAAAAACGAAGTGGACGTGAAACAGAAGTCTAATCAATGAATCAAATTCGCCAGTCAGAACAATATCAAATGTATTTCATCTCACCCTACTGAATAAATTTTTCTCAACTCAAAAATCTAATCTCGTAATCCCAAGGAAAAGGTATCTTTTCCCATGTTATATACGGAAAGACCAAGAAAATAAGCTTTTCCTTCAACCGTGATACACATTCCATGGTGAAATTGAGGCAAATATTTTTCGTCCACTATTAAACAAGAGAAAACAAAATTTCCTTTTATATGTATATAAAAAAATTCTTCGTAAAATTTAATTAAATTTCACGAGTAATACTTTGAAACAAAGTATCGTAGCAGTCATCGCAGGAAGAAGATACCAATTTTCTTCTTGTAAAATACAAGTTAACGAAAATAATAAGAATATCGAACACTTTTTATGTACTAATAAATTAAATTGGAAAATCATTCATTTGTGGTAGAATCTTAATAAATATTTTAACACTTTTTATGTTAATTTCATCAGATTTTGAGCAATTGCTTCTGACTTAGCCATCAAACACTTTTTGTATAAAATTTAAAGTAAATATTTATGATTGAGTTGTCACACACTCTTTATATAGAAATTCCAAACAAATGTTTCCGATTAACTATCACACACCTTAAGGCAAACAATTTCTGATTTGACCATCACGTTGTTTATGTAAAGATTTAAAGTGACTATATCTCTAATTTTTTATCAAACACTTTTTCTTGTAGCTATTTAAAACAAATATTTCAAATTTTTATGTAAAGATTTAAAGTGACTATATTTCTAAATTTTTATCAAACACTTTTTCTTGTAGCTATTTAAAACAAATATTTCAAATTTTAGGCGAATAATAAAATTTTATGTACATATTTTATGAAATTAGATTAAATATTTTATTCTAATATATATATATATTTATATGTATATCAATTAAATATCAAAAGAAACAGTAGTAATTACTTGTAATTCCCTGGTGCAATTATGAATTCCCTCAGGAAACCCCACCGTTGCCACCAGTGTTATAACCTCCCGCCGTGCTTACCCTACGGGGTGAAGAGCGGGCAGGTGGAGTCCAAGTCCAAGTCTATATACAAATACAGCCGTATGTGTTGTCTCCCAAATCTTTGGATTATCTGAAAATAAATTAATGAAAGAAAAACACACGATTTCACACGTCATCTTCGTATTTATTTTATTTTGAAATTCCGTTTTCACAACTTTGTCTTATTTGGCACAACTTTACTTTTAACATTTTTTCTTAGGTTTAATTCCGTTTTCACAACTTTGCCTTATTTGGCACAACTTTACTTTTAATACTTTTCTTATGAAATTTTCGGATCAAAACGCGAGGCTCGACCGACTGTGCTCACTGTAGACGCTGAACTCCCCGATTTGTGCTTTTCTCAAATCTGATCGCGCCTTATTGGCTTGTATCTCCACGGAGCATTCTTTAAGGTTTCATGAATGGTTGAGACTCGATTCGCTATAAAAGGTTTCCATTTTGCTGGGTGTCGTTTTAACCAAGCGAGTACAATCTCCGTGTCAGTCCAAGCAAACGTTTGAGTTAGATTAGTAAGTTTCAAAAATCTTTTGGATCATTATTTACACTATGATAATAATAGGTGAAGCCATCCCAGGGTATCAAAAAGCTTTGAAATATCCGATAAGATAGTACGTTTCGTTAAATTTTTGTTATTGTCACCAAACTTAATGGTGTATGACAATGAATCATTGTGCGGATTCCAATATAGTCCTAATGCTTTTATGTCTTTATTAATACTAATGTCGAGTGTCGATTCACCTTTTCTCAAATTTTTAGGAATGCCTTCCCAGAATGTTGAGGAATTCGACGCCAACTTTCTAAGTTGAAAACCGCCAGATTGCATTAAACCACGAATTTGCGATGACTTTTCGTTGGCTAGTTCAATGGTATCCGCACCAAACATCAAACCATCTACGTAAAATTAAGATAAAGCGCAACTGCTGAACATTGGATACTGTTCTTGCTCAAGTAAGGCCAATTGCTTGAGAACGCGAGTAGCCAAATATGGTGCACTTTTTGCCCGGAAGGTTACGATTTGCAATCCGAGGTTTTGTATAGGAGTTTCGGATGATTGTCGCCAAAGTATTCTCCGGAATTCTGCATGTGGCTTGATGACTCGAATCTGCCTATACATCTTTTTTAGATCAGCGATAAATACTAAAGGAAATCTTCGCCATCTGAGTAATAAAGATGATAACTCATCCTGGATTGTAAGTCATTTGAACAAGATATCATTAAGGGATATTACACTAGATGTACGGCTAGACGCGTCGAAAACAATGCGATAAATATCCTGGATTGTAGGTCCTTTCAACCAGATGGCATTAAGGGATATTCTACTAGATGTATGGCTAGACGCGTTGAAAACAACACGAAGCTTGGTTGTGGTGCTGTCCGCCTTAGTGACAGAATGATGAGCTAAGTAACATGAAATCCAAGTAATAGGATTCTCATTTGTCATGTGTTCTCTTTCAAGTAGAACTGGTTCCATGTGATCCAATGATATGTATTCCTGAAGATATTTGGAATATTCTGCCTTCAGGTATGGCTTGCCTTTTAAACGATTCTCTCTCTGATGTAATTGAGCTACAGCGCTACCTCTCGAATTTCCTAATTTCTCAAATGCATTTTCCGTACAGAATGGGAGTTCAACAACATAACGTCCTTCAGTTATGCATACATAAGTTCGTTGAAAGATGTCTTCGCGTCGTTTTTCTTCTCCAGTCCACTGCTTCTCCACGGATATCTCTTCCATTTCCCAAAATTGTCGCAATTGTTGATCAAGATCTGTAGTCATATGAAAACTCTTCATAGTTATCGTTTTCCCCTTTGATTCTATCTTTCCAGATAGTATTTTGGTTGTGTGGTGCTACTGTATCGGAAACGGGTAATTCCGGAGCTTAGGGCTGCTGGACCTTAGGCTTTCTAGCGGCTTAGGCTGCTTTTGTCGTCTGAACGAATATGTATCCCAAACGTTTGATATGAGAAGACCTTTGTGGGGGAGCACCTCTCTGAAAGTCCAGCCTAGACACAATGTCTATTAACTTCTAATTCAAATGGTGCGCTTCTTGATAAAATTGCCTTGTTTAATTCTCCGTAGATGCGAATTTTATTGAGAATAGCTTTTCCAATTAATTAGGATTAATTACAACTTTTTATTGAACGAATTTTTTGTAGTTGATTCAAATTACATGAAGAAAACAATTAAATGAGCAAAACTTTTTACTTCCTTTCAACGCAAAACTGAAAACGAGAGTCTTTTGTTTTTCTTTTTACTTTTACTTTTCAAAAATACCAACTACTCAGATAGGACACTTCCCACTTCGAACAGTAATATCCCGCTTCATTTCTAAGATCTACAAATGCTGTATTCTGAAACAGCTAACAGCTCGGATCCCATTTACGCCGCCATAAGCTAAAGCTTGTCACCGCAGCACTCCCCTGCCAGCGAAACCTTTGGTTTCAGCGAATCCAGGAAGCGCTGCGGCAGCCTGATGGTTCGTCCAACCCGTGTCGTTCTTTATGGTAGTACCATGTGGCCGCCAGTAGTAAATCTAATCTGAAGTTGTGTCACAGGTGGTGAGAATGTGCTTGAGTCTGTCAATGTGGTGTTTGTAGAACTTGCATGTTCAGATTCAGCCTGAACTAAGTTTTCCCGATGTTCACTTAGTGTTGGAGAAAATGTATCTGGAATTGACTGGTTGTGGCTATCAATGTCAGAGCCAACTGCTAAATTTGTGTCATTTTCGGCATAATATGGTTTTAGAGTATTAAGGGAAACGTTAACTGCCTTGTTTCTAATTTGGAGAGTGAAATAATTCTCGGAACGCCTGATGAGTTGAATTGGTCCCTCGTAGGGTGGTTGCAGTGGTGCTCTAACTGAGTCCGTCCTAACAAAAACATGCGAGCAGGAGCTAAGTTCTTTGAATCTGAAAGGGCTGAGCTTTAAATAGTTGGACGCGAAAATAGGTCTTATGTCGGCAAAAATATTACGTAATGTTTAGACGAATGCAATTCGACATTGTGATTTTGAATAAAATCGCCTGGATGTCATAAGTTTTGTCCGTAGGCAAGTTCTGCCGGTGTAGGCTTTTTCTTGATTAGCCATTAAAACTGCTTTTAATGTGCGTTGCCATCGTTCCAAAAATCCATTCGCTTGAGGATGATATGCTGTAGTACGGTTGTATTGAAAGCCTAACAATTTAGATAATTCGCGAAGAGTGCGGATTGGAACTGCGTACCTTGGTCTATGACAATCGTTTTTGGAATACCGAAGCGTATTATCCAGCCTCGACCGATGGTCCTTGCGACTGTTTCCGCGTGAATATCGGTCAATGGAACCGCCTCAGGCCATCGAGTGAACCTGTCGATTATATTGAGGCAATACCTAAAACCTTCGGAAGGGGTCAGTGGTCCTATAATGTCGATATGAATGTTTTGGAATCGATCCGTTCATACTGGGAATGTACCCACAGTATTGTGAACAAGACTAGATATTTTGGATTGTTGGTATTGGAGGCAAGCACGCGCCCAGGAATTAACATCTCTGTTAATTGAAGGCCAGAAGTATATAGCTGTGATCACTTTGTCAGAAGCCCGAATACCGGGGTGCGCAAGGTTATGTACACCTATGAAAACCTTCTTTCTAAAGTCTGAAGGTATGTATGGTCTTGCTCCTTTTGGAGAAATTTCGCAAAATAAATCTTTGCCAGTGCCGAAAATGGGAAGCTTTTCTAATTTATACTGAGAGCTTTCTTGAAGTAGTTGGATCTCGGGATCGTTGGGCTGCGCATCTGCAATGGATCCGAAATCTATTAGACTGGGGAGATGACTTTCCTCCACTCTGGATAAGGCATCTGCTACTACATTGTGTCGGCCTGCAACGCGTCTAATGTTAGTAGAGAATTGACCAACGAAATTTAAATAACGTAGCTTCCTGGGTGACGCTATATCAAGATTTTGTCGAAAACATGAGTTAGTGGCTTATGATCTGTAAACATTATAAACGTACGACCCTCTAAAAGATACCGAAAATATGTAATGCCTTTATAGGCCGCTAGGTGTTCCCGGTCATAGGCGCTGTTTTTTTGTTGCGCGATGTTTAGTTTCACCGAAAGAAATCCCAAAGGCATCCAGTCCTTTCCAACGTCCTGGTGTATCGAAGCACCGATGACACTATCAGAGGCGTCTACCCGTAATGTCAATTCAGCTGACGAAATAGGAAAAGCAAGAAGGGCTTTCTGTGCTAATTGGTTCTTAATAATATTAAATGATTCGGTGGCTTCATTGGACCAACTGATTTTTTGTGCTCCCTTTCTTTTGGGACCAGTCAACTATGAGTTCAGAATAGCCTGATGGCTAGCAACGTGCGGCAAGGAACGCCGATAAAAATTTACCATGCCGAGAAACGCCGCAGATCCTTAATAGTATTGGGAATTTTGTAACGAGTGATTGCCTCTACTCGCTCAGGCGATGGTTTGAATCCCTGTGGTGTGACCAAATGGCCCATAAATTTTACTTGTGCTTGCAGAAAAGAACATATGTCAGCGTTAATGATGAGACCAGATTCCGCGAAGCGCTTAAAAACTTTTCTAAATGAGTAAAGTGTTCAATTTCAGATTTGGATGCGACTAGAATGTCATCCAAATACACAAAACAAAATGCAAATTCTTGAAATATCGTATGAATGAAGCGATGGAATGTCTGCGCTGCGTTGAACAGGCAAAAGGTCATTCGCGTAAGCTATAGGAGTCCAAATGATGTGCAAATTGCAGTTTTTGGAATGTCCTCGGCTACGATAGGGATCTGGTGATATGCTGTAGCGAAGAGCGTGCCCATTCTCAGCCCTACCTACATCCGTCTTGCAATGAATGTAGATAGGCGCTGGAATTGGCACTTCTTGCTGCAAAATCATCTTGGGATTATTGTGGGTGGCCGCACAGCATATTTCCGCTAGCGGTCAGCCGGCTTGGGGAGGTTCTTGCCACCCACATCCCTCGATGCTTGAAATCTGTGCGAAAATGAGTACACAAAAAGAACTGAATCACCTTTGTCAGACTTCAGACGGACGGACAGACACAAAAAAAAACCCTTCCACGTCCCATGCTGCTTCGCCTCCATTGGTACAACCTGTAAGTAATTACCTCAGAAGGATATAATTGAAATAGTACCAGCGATGCGAGGTGCTAAAATAAAACAAAAGGAAATTGCAACGCCGTACAAATGCTCAACCACCCGGAGAAAGTGCAACGCCGAGAGAAAGAGAGAGAGATGATGTGGACTCCTGGTGTATGCGGAGTCCTGACTGGACTCTGATTGGGCCCATCGCCCCCATCCACCCTGGCTAAGACGTCGCAGTCGGTGTAGGATTCTTAACCCCATATAACCGTGTGTGTGTGTCCAAGGATCTCACAGCAAGGCCTCGCCGCCGCCCATTAACCAATTACTCCAGCATGTCGCTTTCAACCTGTGAACAAAAGGAGAAAATATCGAAACGAAGAGAAAATCAGGAAGTTGAAGTGAAAGATGCTGCCGGCTTGGTACTTTTCCACTTTGTTGCTTTATTGGGGTTCACTCAGCTTCTCTCAACCTGCCAGTTAGGCCAATAACAAATTGCTTACTTCTTGTTTCCTACCTCACTGTTTCACAAATATTCTTAAAGATAGAGCAAAGCCATTGTTATTCTTACCTACCTACGTGCTCGAGCCCCACCCCGTCGAATCTTAATGCTAAATGAAGTAATCTTATACCAACAAGTTCAGCCAGATGGGCCAAGACAAATCTTCTGTATCTTATATTTGCTTTATTACCAAATTACTCCAAAAGAAAAGATAAAATAACTATATAAAAAAAATAAGGAAAAGAAGGACCAAAACAAAAATCTGACCAGAAGGGCCTTTATGCAGCTTAACTAGTACAATTTGTAGAGTTACCTTACATCCGCCTATGCGGGTGTGTATTAATATGCTTTATCTTTGTAGGAATTTTCTAATATGAAGAAGTACATAGGGCTACTTCTTGAAAATAAATAAATTTTGACTTTTCAGGAATTTTCTAATATGAAGAAGTAGCATAGGGCTACTTCTTGAAAATAAATAAATTTTGGCTTTTCAGGGATTTTCTAATATGAAGAAGTAGCATAGGGCTACTTCTTGGAGATAAATAAATTTTAACTTTTCAGGAATTTTCTAATATGAAGAAGTAGCATAGGGCTACTTCTTGAAAATAAATAATTTTAACTTTTCAGGAATATTCTAATATGAAGAAGTAGCATAGGGCTACTTCTTGAAAATAAATAAATTTTGACTTTTCAGGAATTTTCTAATATGAAGAAGTAGCATAGGGCTACTTCTTGAAAATAAATAAATTTGACTAAATTACATACTCTGGGCAATCAGGAGGTTTGTCCCTACAGACGTACAGAAGCCAATCAAAAGTAGCGTAAGGGGGTATACGGTACAGCGTGGGGACGACCCACCAGAGAAAAGAGTCTCAAGCCGCCATGCGCTAAACTAAACGTCCCGTCTGCGCCATAATCCTAGCTCGCCTTGAACGAGGGAGGACCTATCAACAGATAGACTTCGTCTATCAACTCCCTCGCCCAATGAGCTGACCAGGAAGAAGTGCAGCGATCGGGTTATTACGTATCGAAATGTTCGGCTCGAAACTACGACTTCGTCGGTGAAACGCCGCTACTTATCGTTCTGTGATCTGCTGTATCCGGTCGCAGCACCCCGGAAATTCCCCCAATCCCAAGAGAGGAAATTGTTTCGTGACAGATAGAATTCATCTATCAACTCACTCAGGACGACGGAAATCCCGCGAAATGCAGCAAGTGGGTTCAAGCTCTAAGGAAATTGAAGGAAGGACAGGAAAGTAAAACCCTTCAGATGAAGGCTAACCCAGAAGGGGTTAGTAGCAAAGGCTAAGAACATCTAAACTGGATAGTTTAGAGATAATACACTAAAAAAACTACGCTCCACAGAGACTTCAGCCACACCAAACACCACTCGGAAAACTTTTGATTGGAAGCAAATTGAAGAAAGACAGGAAAGAATAAAATCCTCATATCGAGGCTAATCCAGACGGGATTAGAGGTGAAACATCTACTCAGTTAAGGTAGAGATGGGTTCTACTAGGATCACTGTCCTATAAGGATATTCGCTCGCCACCGCGGATTAGGAAATAATGAAGAAGAGCCAGGAAAGAATAAAATCCGCATATCGAGGCTAATCCAGACGGGATTAGAGGGGAAACATCTACTCAGTTAAGGTAGAGATGGGTTCTACTAGGATCACTGTCCTATAAAAATTTTCGCTCCCCACCGCGGATTAGGAAATAATGAAGAAGAGACAGGAAAGAATAAAATCCTCATATCGAGGCTAATCCAAAAGGGCTATGCAAGCGGAATTCCTACCGTAGTTTCCTACGCGAAGGGTACCGTGTGGGTTGAGTTTGAAACATTGTCGGACAGGGTAGGGGATAACTGGTTGGACTACAAAAGGTGTATCACCCACCGCTGATGAGGCAGTAGGAGGGTATGTGATACCCTATAGTTTGCAAGTGAAGCTTGCCGGATGCCTTATTAGGGCTACCGAGACTGATCTGGCTCGGGTCAGGACTTAATATCTTGAGCATGGTAGACTCCAATCGGGAGACCTTTGTCGTTCTTTGGACGGTACGCAACGCGGCCTATGCGCTCCACGACGGTTGCTTTGATGAACTTGTGAGCCAGCTTAGCAGCGAATCGATCTACCGCACTACTCTGCACGTGATTTCGTACGAAAACGATCTGCCCTGGCCGAAAAGTTCTCACGCGGGTTCGGAGATTGTAGCCTGCGGAGTATCTTTTGTACGCCTCATCCAGATGTGCTTTGATCTGGTCCCGCACCAGGTGCAGTCTTTGATTTGCTGGGATTATATCAGGCGCACCATCTGTGTCCGGAGTCAGATCTCGAAATAATTTATAGGAGCTCCCATGTGTCACGGGGTGTCTTCCGAACATCGCGGAGTACGGGGAGCACTTGGTAGAATCGTGCACTACGTTTCGAAGAGCGAACGCTGTCTCACTCAGGTGTTCATCACAGTTCCGGTGATCGTTTCCAATATACGCGCGGATCGCAGCGAGTACTGATTGGTTCACTCGCTCGGACGCGTTAGACTGGGGTGAATAGGATGGGGAGAGACAGTGCTTGACCCCATACTTCTGTAACGATTGGCTTAATAGTTTGGAGATGAACTGACTCCCGTTGTCGGAATGGAGGAATTCTGGGACCCCGAACACATGGTATACTTCTTGTTCTAAGTAGCTAACGACCCTCGCGGAGTTGGCTTCTGGCATTGCTTTCAGCAGCACAAATTTACTTAGGTGGTCAAGGATGATGAAGATGTATTTGTTACCCTTTTTGCTGCCTGGGTAAGCACCTAGGAAGTCACAAAACACGCGTTGCCACGGTAGCTCTGTGTGTCGTCGCTCTCCTAAAGGAGGTTTAAGAGAGTAGTTGCACGGTTTCACGCTTTTACAGACCTCGCACTGGTTGATAAACCTTTGTACGTCGAGCACCATCGACGGCCAATAGTAGTGACGACGCAGCTTTTTGAGGGTTTTGGCGATCCCAAAATGTGCGGATGTTGGTGAGCAGTGTTCCTCATCAATCAATTTGGTGGTGAGCCCCTCAGGCACCCAAAGCTTCCATGCGACCTGACTTCCTCCCACGATGCTCTTGGTAGGGACAAACGATATATACACCTTACCGTCTGCGACTCGGAGGTTATTAAAAGCGTCTGGGTTGGAGATTATTCTCTGAACTCGCTCGACGTAAGAAGTTTCAAGATACGCCTGTGAGTCTAGAACGATTGATTTGATGGCGGGAGAACAGGCGTCCTTCACCATAAGAGAAGCAGCGAAGCAGCGGGACAGAGCGTCAGCCACCACGTTTTCCTTGCCCTTCCGATATTCTATGTTGAAGGTGAAGGCTTGGAGCCTAAGACTCCACCGTGCTAGCATGCCACATAGATCCCTCTGGTCCATGAGCCATTTAAGACTAGCATGATCGGTGATAATCGTAAACTCCAGGCCCTCAACATAAGGTCGGAAGCGCTTGACACTCAGTACTGCCGCGAGACACTCTAGCTCGGTGATGCTATAACTCTTTTGTGCAGCATTCAACTTCCGCGACATAAACGCGATGGGGTGTTCAGCTCCGTCAGCAGATCGCTGGAATAACACGCTGCCCACTCCCGTCGTGCTTGCGTCGCATTGTGTGAAGAACGGCCGAGAGAAATCTGGGTTGGCGAGTACTGGCGCAGTGGTAAGGCACCCCTTCAGCTGCGTGAAAGCTTGTTCAGCCTGATTGTTCCACACGAATTTGACGTTCTTTCTTAACAAATCCGTGAGAGGAGTAGCGATTGTCGCGAACTGCGGAATGAAACGCCGGTACCAGCCACAGACCCCCAGGAAGCTTCGGACCCTTTTGACGGTGTTCGGTCTTAGGAAGTTCTGGATGGCAGTCACTTTCTCTGGGTCTGCCCTCATGCAGCCATTTCCGACCACAAAACCAAGGTACCTGACTTCTCGCATGCAAAACTTACTCTTCTCCACGTTATTGGTTAAGCCGGCTTTTCGCAACAGCTCTGCGACTGTGCTAAGCAGCTTGAGATGTTCACCAAACGTGGAGGAGGTAATGAGCAAGTCGTCTAAGTAGACAGATACCTGGTCGTGCAGTTGGTGTGGAATGACCTTACACATTAACTTGCACATCGTCTGAGGAGCGTTACAGTGCCCGAAGGGGAGTACTGTGAACTGGTACAACGGCCTCCCTGGAACGGCGAACGCAGTCTTATCGCGGGAAGATTTTGCTAGTGGAATTTGCCAGAAAGCGTCTTTCAGATCGATGGCTGAAATGAACTGAGTCTCTTGCAATCGACTCAAAATCCCGTCGATGAGAGGTAGAGGAAATGCGTCCGGCACAGTCACAGAGTTTACCTTGCGAGAGTCCAAATATAATCGAACCTTTCCATTTGATTTTCTCACTAAAGTGACGGGAGAAGACCATGCACTTTGACTCTCCTCTATAACTCCGAGGGCTAGCATACGGTCGAGCTTGTCGTACATTGCTTTCTGTATCACTGGGGACACGGCGTAATAGCGTTGTTTGATGGGTTTTGCAGCACTGACATCTATCTCGTGCTCAACATAAGCTGAGCGACCGAGACCATGTTTGCTGAAAGATGGAAAGGTTTCAACCACTGTCTGCAGGCTCTGGTTCTCTTCATCGGAGAGGTCATGCTGCTGAGAGCACATGGGTGCAGGTTTGGGTAGAGAATACAGCTCGCTAACCATAACTGGAGCTAGGCCGAAGGCTCTCCAAAAATCAATGCCCAGGTATAACGACTGTTGTAGAGTGGGAACGATGTGGAGCCGCATCATGCGTGTTTTTCGCCGTATTTAACCAATACGCGGATTTGGCCCAACACTTGTTGTTGTTGACCGTCTGCAGTTGAAATCGAGGATGGCATGGAGTGAAAACGTATCCCTGCCCTTTCCAAAAATTGTTCGCCCCCGTAGTCTAACACGCTCACGCTGGCGCCACTGTCTAGTAACCCCCTTATTCGCTGGCCTTGGATGAAGACATCAGCGTAAGGACGGAGGTCCGTACTTCCTGGTAGCGTTGCTTCAGCGATGGTAGCCTTTATATTTCTGCGCAGGCTGTGGTAACGGCTGGTGCGCGATTTGGTCCTGGGCGAATACACATTTGTGTTGATAACTGGACACGGTTCTTCACTAGAACCATTATCAGAGTCGGTGTCGGAATATGCTGATGTATTTTCGGAGGAGGTACAACTACAGGACTCGAAATCCCATGGTTCCTCCATTGGTAGAGTCTGGGTGGTTTGGACACCCGCATCGCATGTGGTTACTGGTGCCGTAAACGACTGTGCAGGGTTAGTCACTATTGGTACGTCATGAACTCCTACTGGCCTGCCTTTGACGAAACGCACTCATCACCCCCACGCAGCTGACCTAGCGGAAACGCCCCGGTTCGGTGTTGGTTGCCACTTCGCTGGTGCAACGTCTTGAAATCTGGGCCGGAGTCAGAATACGGGGGGTTCCCACTGAATTCTGACTCCGCCTCAGGTTTCCCGACGAGCAAGTTAGGCACTTGCTTTTCACAACACCTGCTGAGCCGCACCCGTAGCAGAATATTCGCCGTGGTCGCAGACAGGCGTGATGAGCGTGTCCCTCTGCAGCACAGTTCCAGCAGATGAGTCTTGGTCTGTAAGGTGGTTGATAATCCCTCTGTGGCATAGCATGAAGAGCTGCTACCAACTCATGTGTTTCAACTTCCGGGTGGCTTGACAGATATTGACTATCCGAATATAATTCGTGATCTACTCGCCGTGGCGGTAACTCTCGAGACTGTGGCTTGGTCTGGGACCAAAGTTTTTCGAATTTGCAGCACAAGTCTCTCAGGTCTAGAACGTTTGCTGTGTGGTGCAGCAGCAATGCTTCTTGCAGAGCCGGCTTCATGTTTTTCCTCAGGATCTCCACGAGCTCCTCCTCGGGAATCGGGCGAGGCATTTTCGACACTAGCGCATGAACCGCCAAGCGATAGTAGCTAAAAGATTCTCGAGGACCTTGTATACGATCCTCTACTAGTTTTCGTATCTCGTAATCTGTCTCCTGATTCCTGAACTCCCGAAGAAGTGCCGCGCGTAGCTCCGTCCAGGAATGGGAACGGTGGTCTCGCAGGTACAGCCAGTACCAATTCGCGGCTTTCCACGTGACGAGCGAATGGAAACCGGCGCAGAGCTCGGAACAAGGTACTTGTTCTAGCATGGCTAGTGACTCTACTCGAAAAATAAACTCCCTCACATCTAGACCTGAGGTGCCGTCGAAGTATAACTTCCATCTGAAGACAGGACTGTTTGTAACACTACTACGGTCTCTGGCAGTACTCTGTCGATGGTGTGTTGACGCGTTCAGCGGTGAGACTCCTGACCCTGGTGGCCTGGGTTGTCGTGAATCGAAATAATCATGACTTGGTGGGGGATCTGCTCCAGCACCGCGGCTTGGACCCGTGTGCAAGGCTTCTAAACGTTCGTTCACCGAACGGAAGCGTGGTCTTCCCTCTAGAAAGGCCGTCTGCGGCCGCTGCGCCGTGTAGTTGCTGGTAAGATTCTGGTGGGCATTCCTCCCACCTGGAAATGGAATATTTAGACCCGGCGTACCTGGGTTGAAGCGGGGACTCCCTGTGCTAAGCTTGGGAGTACTCACTGTTGAGTAGATTGATCGAGTTGTAGCTTTGGACATAACCCCCGTTGAGGACATCCTTCCAAGTTCGCTATTTGCTACGTTAACGGATGGGATTTCCAGGCCACGAGCGCCTTCCCCATCGGACACCCGATCCTGCAATGGAAGCTGGGCTGTCTCTACTGAACTTAGGAGATCTTCCAATGTCGAGAGATGTTCTTGAACTTCTGAGCGCACAGACGGCGAAGTATTGTACAACCGTCGGGCTCTGTGAACAACGTGGATGATCTGACTACGGTAGCGAGTGCGGTCCCCATCCGTTCGAATAGGGTCAGTAGTGAGATCATATCTCAAAGCCTCCACTCGGCTGCTGATATAGTCGACCTCCCTCGAGGGATTCTTGTGCGTATATGATCTCTGCGCTTCTCTACTAGGATCGAGCTGCTCAGCTTCGGAAGCCTTCAGAAGCTGGTCTCGAGCGTCCTCGTGGGAGGGATCGATGTTTCGCATGAGATACTCGACCGCCAACTCGTCTGGTGATAGGTATGTAAACTCCATAATCGGTTAGTTGAAACTGATCACTTGTAATAGGAATTTCCTTTGGGAGTGGTACTAATATCCCGAAAATAGGAAAGATGTATTTGGCTAGTATGTGGAACCCGTTCGGAGGTTAGGTGTCTTGTACCCTGAAGGTATATAGGATGACGACTGTGCGAAGAACCCAAGTTCTTTGTAGAACTAGTACGTAATATGTTCACCGACGAAACTCACAGTAATGACTTTAGGATGCCCCAAGGAGGAATACCTGCAGTTTCTGGGTGTAGGGTAACTGTGCGTAATAATTGTGTAAATTCGCGGAGGATTGATCAATTGATAATGAATCCACAGGGAAAGATCTAAGAATTTGTGCGCTCATTAATGTGTTAGTTCAAAGAAAGTTCAAAATTTATTATAAATCTAACAAAAAAAAATACCTATACTATGTGCGTGTATGCTATTCGTATATATATAGAAATATATATGTATGTTCGAAAGAAAATTCAAAAATAATACTTTATTGTGAGACACAAAAGAAGATTTATAACTTGTGCGTACTATTATTATCTCGACTCAGTGAAAATTCAAAATAATAAATTTATTATAGATTTAAGGAAGGAACAACTATGGTGCGGATGTATTGTTTGCATATGCCAGTATATATATATAAGTTTGAAAGATGGGAGCTCAAAAAAAGAAAAAAAAAATTTACTCGTGCTAAATTTGTGCTTATGTAACTATATATATTCAAACGAAGATTCAAAGATCTTACCTTATTGTGCATCAAAAGGGAAGATCTGGGATTTGTGCGCTATATCAATATTTTAATTAATTCAAAGGAAATTCAAAAATGCTAAATCTTACTATGTACGTGTATGACATTCGCATATAGGTAAATATCTAATCTTAAAAGAAAATTCAGAAATAATACCTTTATTTAATATTGATATTAATATCTTATTTATTCGGAGGAAGATCTGGAAATTTCCTCGTGCTAGATTGTGCGTATATAGCTAAGCAAACTCAAACGAAAATTGAGGACCTTAACCTCAGAATAAATCTAAAATGAAAAATTTATAATTTACTTATATTACTATTTGAAGCGTGTAATCATAAGAGGGAGGTGGTTTGGCCACGCAGCGGTCCACCCGAACACACACCCACAACATCATTTCAACACTCCAGCTCTACGAACTGGAACAAAACAAATTGTTCTCAATCTCTCTCTCCAACTCTCTTTGTCCAACCCCCCGGGCTGGTCACAAACATGGAATTAGTTAGCGAAAAAAAAGGAATTAAGAAAAGTTGGCCGACTCCACTGCCCGAGCAAAGACCGGTGTCGTGAAGATGAATTTATCTCATCAATTTACCGAGGTAGGGAGCCAATCCAAATCAGGAGCAGATGATTGACTGTTCAGCGGCTACTAGTACTCAGGAAGAAGCAGTAGCTGTTTTGTAATGAGATACTAAAAAAAAAAATATATAAATAGAATCGAACCAACAGCCGTCATGTCCCGAATAGACGAATCACTGTAATTACTGCCACAAATATAAATAAAAAAAAATACTGTCTTCTTCCTGGAACCAGCAGCTGTGAACGGAGCTAAGGCTCGTAAATCATGCTTCGCATACAACGTTCAGTAACCGCTCCCCGTCCGATCATCCTGCATTGCCAGTGCTGATGTCTTAGCAACATTTGAGATGAAAAAAAAAATCTATGGACCGACTTTTCAATCGGTGTGGAAATTTTAAGCCTTGCCACCTTAAGCCCATTGCCAAGGATACCGCAGAATCAACAGATGAACGCCGTTCACCAACTTAACGACAGAGCTGAGATATGGCCAGGCTTTTTTATATATGGAAAGCTTTTCTCGATGGTTAATCATCTCCCCAGTGTTCACGGGCTGAAGCATTAGCCTCGGAGAGTACGCCTAGCGTACAAAACCCGCTACTTACCGAGGAAGATGGAACTTCATCGTGGAGGTCATAAAATTCAATAAGAAAAAAAATGCATAAATTATTAGAATATGACTCAACGAGATTTACTTGGTTGCACCAACGGAGCGAAGTCACGAGCCATCTCGCCAGCTACCAAAGCCGGACCTAACGAGAGCCAAAAGGGAACTACCACGAAAGCAACGGACTTTACGGGAGAAAAGGGTGGCTCTGCGTAGATCAGCCATTGGCGGCATGGCAAGATAACTCGAATTAGCAAGCTAAAAGTTGCATTTCTAAATTGACGAAAAGACTTTCATTTGAAATGAATTGAAGTACGCAATATAGAACTTATTTGAGAAAAAAAACAAAAATCAAAATTGAGACGAATGTACTGAATAAGTTACAGAAAAACGCATGAAACTGACGAAACGATTTATATGTGTAGCCAATTTATCTATAAAAGAAACAAAAACGTTTGAAATGAGGAAGTAAAATCATTTCACTTTAGTCAAGAGAAGCTTGACTAAAGGCCGAAAGAAAAACCAAGCTTGGGCGCCATTTGTAGCGAAGAGCGTGCCCATTCTCAGCCCTACCTACATCCGTGTTGCAATGATAGGCGCTGCAATTGGCACTTCTTGCTGCAAAATTATCTTGGGATTGGTGTGGGTGGCTGCGCAGCATATTTCCGCTAGCGGTCAGCCGGCTTGGGGAGGTTCTTGCCACCCACATCCCTCGATGCTTGAAAGCTGTGCGAAAATTAGTACACAAAAAGAACTGAATCACCTTTGTCAGACTTCAGACGGACGGACAGACACAAAAAAAAACCCTTCCACGTCCCATGCTGCTTCGCCTCCATTGGTACAACCTGTAAGTAATTACCTCAGAAGGATATAATTGAAATAGTGCCAGCGATGCGAGGTGCTAAACTAAAACAAAAGGAAATTGCAGCGCCGTACAAATGCTCAACCACCCGGAGAAAGTGCAACGCCGAGAGAAAGAGAGAGAGATGATGTGGACTCCTGGTGTATGCGGAGTCCTGACTGGACTCTGATTGGGCCCATCGCTCCCATCCACCCTGGCTAAGACGTCGCAGTCGGTGTAGGATTCTTAGCCGCATATAACCGTGTGTGTGTCCAAGGATCTCACAGCAAGGCCTCGCCGCCGCCCATTAACTAATTACTCCAGCATGTCGCTTTCAACCTGTGAACAAAAGGAGAAAATAGCGAAACGAAGAGAAAATTAGGAAGTTGAAGTGAAAGATGCTGCCGGCTTGGTACTTTTCCACTTTGTTGCTTTATTGGGGTTCACTCAGCTTCACTCAACCTGCCAGTTAGGCCAATAACAAATTGCTTACTTCTTGTTTCCTACCTCACTGTTTCACAAATATTCTTAAAGATAGAGCAAAGCCATTGTTATTCTTACCTACCTACGTGCTCGAGCCCTACTCTGTCGAATCTTAATGCTAAATGAAGTAATCTTATACCAACAAGTTCAGCCAGATGGGCCAAGACAAATCTTCTGTATCTTATATTTGCTTTATTACCAAATTACTCCAAAAGAAAAGATAAAATAACTATATAAAAAAAAATAAGGAAAAGAAGGACCAAAACAAAAATCTGACCAGAAGGGCCTTTATGCAGCTTAACTAGTACAATTTGAAGAGTTACCTTACATCCGCCTATCCGCGGGCCGTCGTGAAGCCATTTACGTCCCAGCAAAATTTATGTTCTAGAGCTCCTCAACTTACGTGGAAAAGTTCATCGCCGAATTATTTTGCACCAGTACATTAAGAATCCAAGTGAAATATTGGGATATTTTCGTGAAGTCCTCGATTTCGCTAATCCCCTTATCAGAATTTCCGACTCCAGTGAGCTATGGCGCGCAGGTAAACATTGAATTCCAATACACTGTTAAAGTATTTTATAAAAGTCCTTAGTTTCGCTAATTTTTTTTGTCGACCTTGCTATATGGATTATTCGATGGCGTTTCGCGCAGGTAAGTTACAAATGGAAATTATATACTGAAATATTTCGAGAAAGTCTTCAATCCATTGATTTTTACTTTCAGCACTTTCGATGTCACTAACCGAATTAAACGCAGGTAAGATATAAAATGAAATTAATACTCAAATATTTCGAAAGTCTTTAATTCACTGAATTTTCTTTTCAGCGTTTTCGATGTCACTAAACTAATTATGCACAGGTAAAATATAAAATGAAATTAATACTCATAAATTTCGGCATTTTTGATGTCACTCAACTAATTATTCGCGGGTAAAATATAAATTGGAATTAATACTCAAATATTCCAGGAAAGGGTCCTTAATTCACCGACTTTTCTTTCAGGATTTTCAACGCCCTAAATGGATTTCTCGATTGCATTACGCACAGGTAAATTACAAATTAAAATTATATATTGGAATGATTCGCGAAAGTCTTTAATTCCACTGACTTTTCGTTTCCAGAATTCTCAATGTCACAAAAATATCTATGCACAGGTAAAATAAAAATTAAAATTATGTACTGAAATATTTCGCGAAAGTCTATAATTCCGCTGACTTTTCTTTGCAGAATTTTCAACGCCACTAAATGGATTTCTCAATTGCATTATGCACAGGTAAATTACAAATTAAAATTATATATTGAAATGATTCGCGAAAGTCTTTAATTCCACTGACTTTTCTTTTCCAGAATTCTCAATGTCAAAAAAATATTTATGCACAGGTAAAATAAAAATTAAAATTATGTACTGAAATATTTCGCGAAAGTCTATAAGTCCACTGACTTTTCTTTTCCAGAATTCTCAATGTCACAAAAATATCTATGCACAGGTAAAATAAAAATTAAAATTATGTACTGAAATATTTCGCGAAAGTCTATAATTCCACTGACTTTTCTTTCACTACATTATTTTTCCAGAAAATTCAACGCCACTAAATGGATTTCTCGCTGATAACGCACAGGTAAATTATAAATTAAAATAAAATATTGAAGCATTCCGAGAAAGTCACTGAAATTTCTTTTCCAGAACTTTCGACGCCACTAGACTAATTATGCACAGGTAAATATTAGGTACTAATACAATATCGAAATTAATCACAAAAAAAAACCTTTAAATTCCCTTTATGTCTTTTCAGAGAGGTGCGCACAAAAATAATAACCAACTTTCATAGATAATCTGTTCATGATAAACAATTTCACGTTCTCCTCTTAGGAAAATGCACCGTGACGACGAACACAAGAAAATCACTGTAAGACAGGTAAATGTCCGCGTAATCCAAACTATTTTTGACAAAAAAAAACCAAACGATTCGCTTATCAAGGTTTCACCCTTTTCTTCTAGTAAGACTAAAACCAAAAAAACTCAACTTCCTCGATTGACTCGCGGCCACTGCATTCGATCTCTGTTCAAAATCAACTGAGCTCAGGATCCACGCGGTTGCCTACATTCCAGCCGTTCTGTCTTCCACACGACGACCGACCGACAAACGTTTTTTTCCTTTCTCACCCGAATTCACGCCACAGCTGGTGCACATTCGAACCGAAATTTTCAAGGAATTTTCGGGCGGGCCTGCTGTAATGTACGGCGTGATGGTATCGTTTTTGCCTGTTGTTTGCTAGCAGCAAAATGTGTGCTGTCTGCCGAAATTTTCTGTGAATTTCGGGCGGGCTTGCTGTAACGCATTGTATGGTAGCATCGTCCGATGCATTACAGCTAGGCGAATTACCGTTTTAGTCGTTTGGATGTTGTTGACTAGCGGTAAGTTTTATCCGAAAAATTGTATTTTGTGCTCATTTTGCGCATTTTAGAATTTTTCGACTGAAGTTATTCTGCAGCTGTTGTTATTTCTTTTAGATCTGTACTTGTATGCGGGTGTGTATTAATATGCTTTATCTTTGTAGGAATTTTCTAATATGAAGAAGTAGCATAGGGCTACTTCTTGAAAATAAATAAATTTTGACTTTTCAGGAATTTTCTAATATGAAGAAGTAGCATAGGGCTACTTCTTGAAAATAAATAAATTTTGACTTTTCAGGAATTTTCTAATATGAAGAAGTAGCATAGGGCTACTTCTTGGAGATAAATAAATTTTAACTTTTCAGGATTTTTCTAATATGAAGAAGTAGCATAGGGCTACTTCTTGAAAATAAATAATTTTAACTTTTCAGCAATTTTCTAATATGAAGAATAGCATAGGGCTACTTCTTGAAAATAAATAAATTTTGACTTTTCGAGAATTTTCTAATATGAAGAAGTAGCATAGGACTACTTCTTGAAAATAAATTAATTTGACTAAATTACATACTCTGGGAAATCAGGAGGTTTGTCCCTACAGACGTAGAGAAGCCAATATAAAGTAGCGTAGGGTATAAGCTACAATGCTTTC
This sequence comes from Dioctria linearis, assembly GCA_963930735.1. Lineage (NCBI taxonomy): Eukaryota > Metazoa > Arthropoda > Insecta > Diptera > Asilidae > Dioctria > Dioctria linearis. Next base: position 152,874,457 of record OZ005741.1, read on the forward strand.
GCTAGGTCTAATGTCGAAAAGAACTCACAGTTCTGAAGATGATACACGAAGCCGTGAATTAACGGAATGGGGTATCGGTCGGGAATTGGGCAGGAGCTTAGGCGTCTTTAGTTTTCACAAGGTCTAGATGTACGGCTAGACGCGTCGAAAACATTGCGATAACTATCCTGGATTGTAGGTCCTTTCAACAAGATGGCATTAAGGGATATTCCACTAGATGTATGGCTAGACGCGTTGAAAACAACACGAAGCTTGGTTGTGGTGCTGTCCGCCTTAGTGACAGAATGATGAGGTAAGTAACACGAAGTCCAAGTAATAGGATCCTCATTGGTCATGTGTTCTCTTTCAAGTAGAACTGGTTCCATGTGATCCAATGATATGTATTCCTGAAGACATTTGGAATATTCTGCCTTCAAGTTTGGCTTGCTTTTTAAACGATTCTCACTCTGATGTAATCGAGCTACAGCGCTACCTCTCGAATTTCCTAATTTCTCAAATGCATTTTCCGTACAGAATGGGAGTTCAACAACATAACGTCCTTCAGTTATGCATACATAAGTTCGTTGAAAGATGTCTTCGCGTCGTTTTTCTTCTTCAGTCCACTGCTTCTCCATGGATATCTCTTCCATTTCCCAAAATTGTCGCAATTGTTGATCAAGATCTGTAGTCATATGAAAACTCTTCATAGTTATCGTTTTCCCCTTTAATTCTATCTTTCCAGATAGTATTTTCGTTGTGTGGTGCTACTGTGTCGGAAACGGGTAATTCCGGAGCTTAGGGCTGCTGGACCTTGCTCTTCCTAGCGGCTTAGGCTGCTTTTGTCGTCTGAACGAATATGTATCCCAAACGTTTGATATGAGAAGAGCTTTGTAGGGGAGCACCTCTCTGAAAGTCCAGCCTAGACACAATGTCTATTAACTTCTAATTCAAATGGTGCGCTTCTTGATAAAATTGCCTTGTTTAATTCTCCGTAGATGCGAATTTTATTGAGAATAACTTTTCCTATTAATTAGGATTAATTACAACTTTTTATTGAACGAATTTTTTGTAGTTGATTCAAATTACATGAACTAAACAATTAAATGAGCAAAACTTTTTACTTCCTTTCAACGCAAAACTGAAAACGAGAGTCTTTTGTTTTTCTTTTTACTTTTACTTTTCAAAATGACCGCCTACTCAGATAGGACACTTCCCACTTCGAACAGTAATATCCCGCTTCATTTCTAAGATCTACAAATGCTGTATTCTGAAACAGCTAACAGCTCGGATCCCATTTACGCCGCCATATGCTAAAGCTTGTCACCGCAGCACTCCTATGCCAGCGAAACCTTTGGTTTCAGCGAATCCAGGAAGCGCTGCGGCAGCCTGATGGTTCGTCCAACCCGTGTCGTTCTTTATGGTAGTACCATGTGGCCGCTAGTAGTAAATCTAATCTGAAGTTGTGTCACAGGTGGTGAGAATGTGCTTGAGTTTGTCAATGTGGTGTTTGTAGAACTTGCATGTTCAGATTCAGCCTGAATCAAGTTTTCCCGATGTTCACTTAGTGTTGGAGAAAATGTATCTGGAATTGACTGGTTGTGGCTACCAATTTCAGCGCCAACTGTTAAATTTGTGTCATTTTCGGCATAATATGGTTTTAGACTATTAAGGGAAACGTTAACTTCCTTGTTTCTAATTTGGAGAGTGAAATAATTCTCGGAACGCCTGATGAGTTGAATTGGTCCCTCGTAGGGTGGTTGCAGTGGTGCTCTAACTGAGTCCGTCCTAACAAAAACATGCGAGCAGGAGCTAAGTTCTTTGAATTTGAAAGGGCTGAGCTTTAAATAGTTGGACGCGAAAATAGGTCTTATGTCGGCAAAAATATTACGTAATGTTTAGACGAATGCACTTTGACATTGTGATTTTGAATAAAATCGCCTGGAGGTCATAAGTTTTGTCCGTAGGCAAGTTCTGCCGGTGTAGGCTTTTTCTTGATTAGCCATTAAAACTGCTTTTAATGTGCGGTGCCATCGTTCCAAAAATTCATTCGCTTGAGGATGATATGCTGTAGTACGGTTGTATTGAAAGCCTAATAATTTAGATAATTCGCGAAGAGTGCGGATTGGAACTGCGTACCTTGGTCTATGACAATCGTCTTTGGAATACCGAAGCGTATTATCCAGCCTCGACCGATGGTCCTTGCGACTGTTTCCGCGTGAATATTGGTCAATGGAACCGCCTCAGGCCATCGAGTGAACCTGTCGATTATATTGAGGCAATACATAAAACCTTCGGAAGGGGTCAGTGGTCCTATAATGTCGATATGAATGTTTTGGAATCGATCCGTTCATACTGGGAATGTACCCACAGTATTGTGAACAAGACTAGATATTTTGGATTGTTGGTATTGGGGGCAAGCATGCGCCCCACAATTAACATCTCTGTTAATTGAAGGCCAGAAGTATATAGCTGTGATCACTTTGTCAGAAGCCCGAATACCGGGGTGCGCAAGGTTATGTACACCTATGAAAACCTTCCTTATAAAGTCTGATGGTATGTATGGTATTGCTCCTTTTGGAGAAATTTCGCAAAATAAATCTTTGCCAGTGCCGAAAATGGGAAGCTTTTCTAATTTATACTGAGAGCTTTCTTGAAGTAGTTGGATCTCGGGATCGTTGGGCTGCGCATCTGCAATGGATCCGAAATCTATTAGACTGGGGAGATGAATTTCCTCCACTCTGGATAAGGCATCTGCTACTACATTGTGTCGGCATGCAACGTGTCTAATGTCAGTAGAGAATTGACCAACGAAATTTAAATAACGTAGCTGCCTGGGTGACGCTATATCAAGATTTTGTCGAAAAGCATAAGTTAATGGCTTATGATCTGTAAACATTATAAACGTACGACCCTGTAAAAGATATCAAAAATATGTAATGCCTTTATAGGCCGCTAGGAGTTCCCGGTCATAGGCGCTGTACTTTTGTTGCGCGTTGTTAAGTTGCACCGAAAAAAATCCCAAAGGCATCCAGTCCTTGCCAACGTCCTGGTGTATCGCCGCTCCGATGACCCTATCAGAGGCGTCTACCCGTAATGTCAATTCAGCTGATGAAATAGGAAAAGCGAGAAGGGCTTTCTGTGCTAATTGGTTATTAATAATATTAAATGATTCGGTGGCTTCATTGGACCAGCTGATTTTTTGTGCTCCCTTTCTTTTGGGACCAGTCAACTATGAGTTCAGAATAGCCTGATGGCTAGCAGCGTGCGGCAAGAAATGACGATAAAAATTTACCATGCCGAGAAACGCCGCAGATCCTTAATAGTATTGGGAATTTTGAAACGAGTGGTTGCCTCTACTCGTTCAGGCGATGGTTTGAATCCCTGTGGTGTGACCAAATGGCCCATAAATTTTACTTGTGCTTGCAGAAAAGAACATATGTCGGCGTTAATGATGAGACCAGATTCCGCGAAGTGCTTAAAAACTTTTCTAAATGAGTAAGGTGTTCAACTTCAGATTTGGATGCGACTAGAATGTCATCCAAATACACAAAACAAAATGCTAATTCTTGTAATATCGTATGAATGAAGCGATGGAATGTCTGCGCTGCGTTGAACAGGCAAAAGGTCATTCGCGTAAGCTATAGGAGTCCAAATGATGTGCAAATTGCAGTTTTTGGAATGTCCTCGGCTACGATAGGGATCTGGTGATATGCTTTCGCTAGGTCTAATGTCGAAAAGAACTCACAGTTCTGAAGATGATACTAGTAGATAAACTATGACAGTTCTGGCGCACTTTTTTATGCCTCCAGGATTTCACCACAGATGGCGCCACCGTCGCTAGGTGGTTTGAGCCCGTGCTGTAACGGCTATAATTTTTCTTGTTGCAAGTAAAGAAAATCTAATTCTCTTATTTCTTCTTTTTGCTGCAGATGCATATGGGAAAGAGAAATTTTATTTCTTCTTCGCAAGGAAAAGGCAATAAATTGAGTCCAAGCGGAAATTAAGCTCGAGACACTCAATAAAAATAAACCGCACGCTTAACGTTTGTTTTAAACAAAAAACTAGAAATGTAATTCGAGCATTTCCGATCACCCCAATAAAGGTGCTGACCGATAAGGTGCAATCGACTTGGGTAATTTTCCCTCATATCGTTTTTTCGGTATGTGGCGATCGAAACTTCACTTTGTAAAGCAATTCGATGGAAGAAAGATCTTCCGCGGGAGCTCGTCCAGTTTTGTGTTTTGTTTTTCGAGTCTTGTGCGCCCTTACAGAATTTGAAAAAAAAAAAAATCAAATCAGAAGTGACTATAATATTTCCTTAAATAAAGACTGGGCATCGAGCAATTGTGCGTGCATGCGGTAATATTGAAACGTTTATACGAGAAGTTTACATTTTTTTTCTTTTATCTTTAAATTTGATTGTGGATGTGACTCGATAGTTACTGAGTGACGGCATAAGCTTTTTTTTTTCTGCCCTCAAAGAAGGGAATTTTGGATAAATCTAAGGTGAGGTGTGATTACTTGTTCATTGCCGGGAAAAATTTATTTAGTGAGGTTTCTTCTTTCTGTTGGTCTGAGTACAGATATCAGGTGACAGTCTTTGGCCTGCACGGCGTGGATCAGTGCCGGAGGGAAAGGACAAAGTAACAAAGAAACAAAAGTACAGAAATCGGCCAGTGAAGTTTGCGCAGCATCGATAGGGCTGAACCTGGCGCCTCCTAGAGCGCCCAAAAAAAAAATTTTCTTGGGGTTAAACATCATCCAAAATCATCGTCGGAGCTTGACAGCGGAACGGAGGAGAAACCAGCAAAATCTACTGATAGGAGAGAAAAGAAAAAAAAAACCCAAGAGCAAGCAGGAGAAATTTCTTATCTTTTTGTCCGTATTTTTTTTTGTTGTTGATTTGTTTTCACAGCGTTAGTCACCAGGCCGCTGAAGCGCTTCATCGCCGGGAGATTGACAAGTAAGTAAATTTGCGACAAATTAATTGTAATGTGAGTAGATTGTTTTATTTTTTTTTTCTTCTCCTTGTCTTCTCGGGGTTATAGGCTAATTCTATATTTCTTCCTCTGTTCGTTTATTTCAACTTTTTTTTTATATATATATATATATATATTAGCAATGAATTCGGAACTTGGCGATTTTATTTTTTTTGTTTTTCTGTTCCCCATAGAAATCTAAATTAGTACATTAGTATATTAACGTAGTTTTTTTTTGTCTTGCGGAATATTATATTATAATGAAGTAGTTTTTTTGTCTTGCGGAATATTATATTATAATGAAGTAGTTTTTTTGTCTTGCGGAATATTATAGTATATTAACGTAGTTTTTTTGTGTTGCGGAATAGTATATTATAATGAAGTAGTTTTTTTTGTTTTGCGAAGTATTTCCGGATAGTTAGTACTTATATATACATATATTTGTATACATGTAAGCTACCATCATACTTCCACTTAGCGATCTTTATTTTTTTTTGTTTTTTTTTAATTTTAGATTCCTAGAATAGTCCCCTAATGTAAGGGTTAATTTGGATTAGCGAATTCTCTCATAGCGATTTTTTTTTTCTTTCTGCTTTTTTTTAATGTTTCTTTGACATATTCTTATACATATATACATACTCACGTATTAGCTTGAATATTAATATATATACGCTAGTATAGTAACGTAGTTTCTTTTTCTTTATATCTACATATATATACGCGTCATGATCATTAATATATAGGCTAGTGCAGTAACTGAATGTTTTTTTTTCTTAATATATCTATACCTATGTATATACCCGCTGATGGCTCATGAATTGATTTACAAATACCCATATATTACCTGTTTGACTAAATGTGTGACCATTTATACTTTTGTGCGTGTTCGGGGAAATAAATAAATAATAATGGCCATGTGCTAAGTTTCATGTTTTCGTTTGGTGTCGGGTTTGGTTAGGGTTTTGGGGAAGCTCGAGATGCCGGGAGGATAAAGTAACTGGCAGGCACACCGAGGAGTGTGAGGAGGGCAGTGGCGGGTGATGCAAGTAGCCAGGGTGTCCCACCATTCTGGGTGGTGTTCCCTTTCCTATCTTAAGCCTTTTCTTTTTTTTATTTTTTTTTATTTTTGTGTTTTTATTTGTGTCCACCTCTTTCTATCTTCCAGCGGTACAGTAATAGGTGGTTGAACAGCGAGCAAGAACCTAACCCAGCCCTGAGCTTGAGCCGGCAAAAAGCCTGTACCGTGCTCGCCTAAAGATCAACCTCCATTGTCCCTCAACAACCTTAAAAGGGACATAAAGTAGCCATGACCAGTCATCTGCCTCGCTGAGTTGAGTGGTCGAGAAGCGGCCACGCTGAGAGGTATATATGACTGGCCGCAAGGTTACAGTGCTAAGTGTAGGTTGTGTCTTGGTTGTATTGGTTTGTGTCTTGCATACACCATTGCGCCTTGGATGCACCGTGTATTGCGCCTAAATGTAGGCTTTTGTTTTCATTGAGTCTCGACTGCGCCCTAGCGGGATTAATCGGTATTACCGAGATGTATCATTTGATCTTGACTGCACCCTAGCGGCATTAGCCGGTACTACCAGCATGCTTTCGTACTACGGTTTTCTTAAATAGATATTTGGTGCGCCTAAATGTAGGCTTTTGGTTTCATTGAGTCTCGACTGCGCCCAAGCGGGATTAATCGGTACTACCGGGATGTGTGGTTTGCTCCTTGGATACACCATTGTGCCTTGGATGCACCACTGTGTCTTGGGTGCACCATTGAGTCTTGGATGTTGGGGATACGAGATCACTTTTGGGATACGAGATCACTTTCAGCACTCTCCAGCATAGGGAAATAGCATAGGATTTCGATTTTGTTGCTGGAGTTCGCTTATTTTTCATCTCGAGTTTTAGGGATACGAGATCACTTTGGGGATACGAGATCACTTTCAGCACTCTCCAGCATAGGGAAATAGCATACGATTTCGATTTTGTTTCTGGAGTTCGCTTATTTTTCATCTCGGACTCGTAGCCTCTAAGTTGACATTAAGTTTTTCATCTCGAGTTTTGGGGATACGAGATCACTTTGGGGATACTAGATCACTCTTAGCACTCTCCAGCACAGGAAAATAGCATAGGTCTTTGATTTTGTTTCTGGAGCTCGCTTATTTTTCATCTCAGAGATCGTAGCTATAAATATTTGTGAAGTGGTGGGAATCTGTATTGGCGGAGGTTGCTGGTTAAGTTTTATCTGGTCTTGGAGGCTACAATTTAAGCTTTAGGTGCCCCCTCCTGTGTCTGGGTGCTGGGAGTTGGCTGACAGCTTTAGTGGCAATATATAATACTATGACTAGGACTGCCTGAGGTGTCTTGGACTGGGCTATGTTACCTGTACCAACGCTTGGGTAGATTGTGTATTAAGTAATGATGTGAAATACCCTAACCGAATTTATATCGGGGCTGTATACTTGTGGGCTTGAGTTTAGTTTTAGCTGTTTACTTTAGTATGAGTGCCTGTGGTATTTTGGGCTGGGCTACTTGGTGGCTGAGGAAACGTTATCTAAGGCGTGGTTGTATGTGTGCAGCTGTGTATTTATGCAGATAATAAATGTGAAATTCCCTTAGAAAATTAGTGTAATAAGTATTAATACTAATTCATATTTTTGTTCATGTCAATAGTATTAGTACTAGGGGTAACATTTTCATCAGAAATCCTCTACGCGAGATATGAGCGATCTTACCTTCTCAGGTGTAATTAATATTAGTAGCTGAAAAACAAAAAACAACAACAACAACTGTAATCGAAGTTGTGGATTAAATATTTGATGATCTTAATCTGTAGGTGTCTTTTATAAACATTGCGCCATGTGATGATATATCTAAAAATAGATCAGGCAAAGCTGATTGGAGCGAATGTTGGTAGATATGTTCACTTAGATAAGTAATGGAAATTAGTAAATGCCTAATTTTGCTCTTCAGGTGGAATGCTTCTAATTTGATTCCTTGCATAAACAAAATCGCACAGTCCAGTAAAGTAAACCAATTCGCGCTCGAATAATGTAAACAAATTCGCACAGCAGCCGAGTAAAGTAAACAAATTGAGCGATTTATATTTTTTAATGTAAGATTCCCAATTACTTTAGCTGAAAACAACAACTGATATTAATCTGTAGGATATGATGTCTTGGATGAGTAGTGGAAGTTATAATTGAAAATTTCTTTTGCTGAAAAAAACAACAACAACAACTATAACGTCAGTTGTGGTCTGTAGGTGTCTTTTATATGATCATGTTATGATATTCGATGTGTAAAAATAAATGACGGCTGCTTGGGATGGTACGACACATGAAATCATTAGAAGTAATGGAAATTAAAGCATTAGAAAAGGTGGCCAGGTGGCTGGTAATTTGATATCTTGCGTAAACAATACGTCCGAGTAAAGCTGACAAATTGAGCGATTAATGTCTTTTTTTGTATCTAGGAGTTTGTATTGAAAAGTCTTACATTTTATGACGAATTTTTTTTTTATTATCAATAAAATTTCTCAATCAGTCACGCTGTTATGAGATTTGATTGACCCCGATATCATAGTTCACATGAAGCTGATAAGAATATGATAATTTTATCTTCATACTATTGAAGTGATCACATTATTTTCTTACCATTAGGTTGAGAGTGGGTTTAATTAAATGTTTTGATGAAAGAAGGTGCTGTTAGGATATCAATGTAGTATGATATCTTGTCTTAGATGAGTAATGGAAGTTGTTTGGGAGCTGTGATCACAGTCGAATAATGTAAACAAATTCGCACAGCAGCCGAGTAAATTAAACAAATTGAGTGATTTATGTTTTTTAATGTAAGATTCCCAATTTCTTTAGCTGAAAACAACAACTGATATTAATCTGTAGGATATGATGTCTTGGATGAGTAGTGGAAGTTATAATTGAAAATTTCTTTTGCTGAAAAAAACAACAACAACAACTATAACGTAAGTTGTGGATTAAAAATCTTTTATAAACAAGAGTGATCATGCTATGATATTCGATATCTAAAAATAGATCACGGCTGCTTGGCATGTTAAGAAACATGAAGTAATGGAAATTAAAGTCTTATCAGAAAATTTTCGATGTAGGGATGTGTGTATTGCAAAGTCTTAGGTTTTATGAAAAAATTGTTTTTTTATTTTCAATAAAATTTCTTTTTGGGTGGGTTAAATTTAAAACTTTGATGACCTATGATATCAATGTGAGGTGATACTAATATAGTATGATATGTTTGCTTAGATGATTAGTGAAAGTTGTATGGGTACAGTAAAAGACTTCTCATCAAATTTTTGGTGATAAGGTGTAATGGCATGACCAGTGTTGCCACAAGAAATCTTTCTAGAGTACCTTGTTAGCCTAGCCTGAAAGTGTCCATAGTGATGATCGTAGTAGGGGGTTTAGAGTAGGTACTGTAAGTTATGTATTAAGTTAAAAGTTTTGATGTATGGCATTTGGTATTTATCTCCTCGAAATGGTGCTGTACGAGTATCAGGAAGGTCGGAAAAAAGTTGATAATGCTTCAAGTTCAATAGTGAAGACCTCGATGTTGAGAGTGGGTATTTGGAATGATATAATTCTAGTAGGATATGGAAGTATTATTTATTCATCTTTAAATCTTACAATGAAAGTAGGTTGGGAGTTGATTAAATTAAAAGTTTTAATGAAAGAAGGTTGAGTTATTATATTAATATAGTATAATATGTTGCCTTAGATGAGTACTTGAGAGCTGTGAGTAATATGTGGAATATGTTGTAGATGAGTAGTGAAAGTTGAAGATATAAGATTTCCAATTTCTCTACTGAAAAACAACAACAACTGTAAATAATATATACCAAATCAATTTTTCACACAATATTTATCCACATCAAATTCATTATCTATTTTTATATCTTAAGTTATAAACTTTTTTCTCTGTATTTCACATCCAAAAAGCGATCCAGAGCAAATGTCTGTGTTAGGCTATGAGAGTTCGGCAGCAAAATCCCATGATATTTCTTATCATCTGTCTTGCTCTAACACATTAGGAAGCTTTAGTGAACATCTCACTTGGGACTTGGTGATATACTTCCTAGCTGTGGATATGTATGTACATATGTAACACTGAGATGAATTAATGTAATGTTGTGTAGTGTAAAACAAAAACCTTCATCGGTGATATGGGGATTGAATCGATGTATGTTATGCACTAGATTGGTGGTATATGTCCTTATTTGATTGAAGCAAATAGTTCCACGACTTCCTTACCAAGACTTGAATATAGTTGAAATTCATAAAAATGTTGAATCGATGTCAAGAACATGTTAATACTTGTTTTGAGCACGAGCAGTGGAAATCGTGATCATTGCAGCATGTTATGAAATTCAATATCTAAAAATAGACCACATGAAGGTTATTGGGGTGGTAAAAAAAAAACATGAAAGCATTAGGTTGAGAGTGGGTTCAGTTTAAGGCTTTGGTGAAAGAAGGTGGTAGTAATAGGAGGCATCAGTCAATTTTGGTGAGCCTCAGCGATAGGTCAAATAAAAAATGTCAACCGCGCTAATAAATGAAAGTTTTTCTAGTAAAAAGAGTGGTACAAAACGGCATATGGAGAGCTGTATTGGACAGACTAAATCGCCGAGAATGTTATTGAAAGCCACCAGTCGAGGTGGCGAAAGTACTCAGCGTGTAAGAAAAAGTGATTTTGTAAAGTGGGAGGAAATAAAATTAGTATTCACAGACAGAATTAGAGCTGGAATTATTGTAAATATAAACCATACAGATCCTAAGCTATTTATACAGGATGCTGGTGATTTATTTATACGACGTATTAAGAATATTTTAAAACGCCATCTCAATATTAAAGTTAATACAAAGTTGTGTGCTGATTTTGCTAAGGATATCGGTGACAATGAAGTTATAAAAGATATTAAATATTTACCAGCAAGAACTGCTACAGTCAAGGTAGACGATAATTTAAATGAGTGGTATAAAGTTAACATTTTGGATTCAATACTCACTCAGCTGGATTAGTTTCGAGAAAAAGATAGCGGCTGGACATTGGACTCCATTATATATTTAGCAGTACATATCAACAAATTTGAACAGCACCGAGGATCTTCGTACATACCTCTACCGAAGGAGATTGCTTTAAAGCAAGCTTGAATTAATGTAAAAAATATTGATAAAGCAGGCTTCGCTTGGGCCGTGACATCAGCACTATGCCCTGGAAATATTAACTCCTCCAGGACATCATCATATCCACATTATTCGACTGTGCTAAATTTAACTGGAATAACATTTCCTATGACGCTTGAACAGATTAAACAATTTGAGGACCAGAGCGATATATCAATAAACGTATTCATCCTAAAGAAAGAGCGTTCCTTCACCACTGTTCTAGTTAGACCAACGAAACACAAGATGAAGCGACATGTGAATCTATTAATGATACAAAATAATTATGAGCAGGATGATGATGATGATGATGATGATGATGATGATGATGATGATGATGATGATGATGATGATGATGATGATGATGATGATGATGATTATGATGAAAGTAATAACAGGTTTCATTTCTGCTGGATTAAAAATCTTTCACGGCTTGCATGGAAACAAACTTCAAAACATAAGGCTAGATTGTATATATGCGATAGATGTTTGTTCTATTTTTATTCTGCTAAAGAATTAGCATCACATATTTCTGAATGTGAGAAAGAAAAAATTAATATTGAATTAAGGAAACCCAACCATAGAATTAAATGTTAATAGCACAACGAATACTCTACCATTGGGAAACATTACTTAATTCCATCAGAGCAACAAGGAGCAGCCGCAGAAAACATATGATCTAAGCCTAGTGTATTGTAAATAAAAAAATGTATTACATATAGTTATAATTCCATTTATTGAAGTAATTTGTTTTAACTGTATTATAGTCCAAGTCTTAAGTCTAAGATATACATTATTGGAAAATAAAGAATATGTTATAGTTATAGATATATTGAAATCAGGAAGCCCAACAATAGAATGATACACTAAGAATTAAATGTTAATATTTTTTTTAATTTATAATAAATCAATAATGATATTTTATATGTTATTCTTTTTATTCAATTTCCCTGCTAAGTCCAGAGCTCCTGAAGGTATTCTTTAATAATACTCGTATTTGCCTACTACAGAGGGCTCTTAATCAGGCGATTGAGCCTTTTACCCAGAATGCTAGGTTGAGCGTGAGCGTGAGAAAATACGTTGACATGTGGGCTTGATCTTGGTCTCTGGCATCACCTTTGAAACCGGAAGGGTATTTTGTCCTTGACCTTGATCCAGAAGTGTGTGTCTTGGCGGCTACAACCTTAATCAACTACGTCACAGGGGACTCTATACAGCTTTTCAAAACAAATTTGATAACTGATAAACAGCTTTTAAACAGGTCTGATAACAGCTTAACAGCTTTTAAAACAGCTCTGATAACAGCTTAACAGCTTTCCAAACAGCTCTGATAACAGCTTAACAGCTTTTCAAACAGCTCTGATAACAGCTTAACAGCTCTGATAACAGCTCTGATAACAGTTTAACAGCTTTTTAAACAGCTCTGATAACAGCTTAACAGCTTTTAAACAGCTCTGATAACAGCTTAACAGCTTTTCAAACAGGTCTGATAACAGCTTAACAGCTTTTCAAACAGCTCTGATAACAGCTTAACAGCGCTGAAAACAGCTTAACAGCTCTGATAACAGCTTAACAGCTCTGATAACAGCTCTGATAACAGCTAAACAGCTTTTTAAACAGCTCTGATAACAGCTTTTAAACAGCTTTTCAAGCAGGTCTGATAACAGCTTAACAGCTTTTCAAACAGCTTTGTGGGAAGTTGAATAAAAAGAAGGCCATATATAAAATATCATTTATTAAAAATTAAAAAGTATTAATTCTTATAATCTTATGGTACAGAGCTGTATGTAATCAAAATTTCCTCTGTTTGATGAATCTGCCGTTGAAATCAACATCTGCCTACAGCGTAAGCTTTCATGATCCTTTATGAGCTCTCCAAGTACACAAAATGAGAATTTCTAGTGCTAAGTTAAATTGCAATTCTTAAGGCATGCCTCGCAATTAGTTTGTGTCAATGTTTGATAGAATTTATATAGCCTCACAACTTCTTTTAGGCATCTAGCAACACCACAACATTCACATGTATCTGGTCCATCCGTTGAATCATCACTTGACCAAGGGCAGCTTATATAGTGCTCACCAAATTTTGAGTCAACTTTTTCAATATTTTCATATAATTTTAAAAAGTTATAGCATTCTTAGATTTGTTTCTTATGCTCATCAAGTAAGATGTTATTATATTCTCTTAAAAACTCCTCAATATCCATCTTAACAGTCCAACATTCGGGAGAACACTAACCAAATTCTCATGCAATTTCCTTTTCCCTTTTTAGATTTTGTATAGAACATAACAGATTCTTATAAAATTGCCTCCTGCCTGGTAGATTTTAGATAGAATATACTGTTACCAAATTCTTATAAAATTTTGTTTGCCACTATCTATTTTTAGATATTATAGAATATGCTTTCATCTAGAACAGATTGGAGAAATTGGTTCTCGGCTTCGTTTTGGAGACATTAATTTTTAAAATCGCTATATATTCTAACTAACTTTTTCTAACAGAAATTTATATCCCGATTTTTTATGTAGAACATGTGGATTTATATAAGGCTTACACATCATTTTGTTTTGAACATACTGTTACCAGATTCTAATAAAATTATCTTTGCCTGTTAGATTTTGTATGGAACATACTGTTACCGGATCCTTACCAGATTCTTATAAAATTTTCTTCCGCTTGTTAGACTTTTTACCGAACATACTATTACCACATTCTTATACAATTTTCTTCTACTTTTTAAATTGTGAACTGAACATGTTACCAGATTCTTATAAAATCTTCTTCTGATTATTAGATTTTGTATAGAACAAAACTGCCACCAAATTTGTATAGCCTTTCATTTTGCTGCTATCTATTTTCAGATATTATTAGAATGTGATTTCATCTAGAACATATGAATTTATATAAGGTTTATAATACGGTTTATATAAGGTTTATAAGGAAATGCAGTTACCAGATTCTTGTAAAATTTTTCTTCCGGCTGTCAGATTATGTATGGAACATACAGTTACCAGAAATCTTCTTCTTTATTGTTTACTCACAGTTAATTATAATCTTCCATACAACTTGCAATACTCAACAGCCAAGTGATTTATTGACAAGTCTTGTTTATTCACTTTCATTAATAGTAAGAAAAATTAGGCCCACCACACCAATATTCCGAAGATAAAATTACCATACTCTTATCGAAGCTGAATCATGGTCAAATTGTAGCCTCTAAGTCTCGACACTGCTGGGTTTAGAAGGTTACCCAAGAGCAGACACTTTCGGTTTCAAAGGTAAAGGTGACGTCAGAGATCAAGGACAAATTGCTGCCTCCAAGACCACGTGTCAAATACATATAAATAATAGTTTCATAACTTGTTTTTCAGTTGATGTTTTGCTCTTTACCTAAACAGACCGCTGTTGGCAAGCTAATTACGTAATAATTTCAACATGAGTTCTAAGGATACTACAAACCTTCTAAAGCCTACGGATGAAAGTCGTAAAGAATATTCATATAAGGCTCAGTCTACATCTATGAAATCGATGCTCTCTAAAAATAAGGAAGAAAGCTTTTCATCCAAAAACGAGTCGAGCGTCCCCTACCAACAGCTCGAAAAATCAGGATATTCCAACAAAGATCGCAAAAAGTAAAGACGGAGAGATGTTATTTGTGAAAATGGTGCACAAGGAACCTTCTAAAGTCATGTTGGTGTAAAGGCCTAAGGAATATGCATTATAAGGATCAGTCTATATCTATGAAATCTTGGCTTTCCTCAACTAAAGAAAAAAGACTTTAGACTTAAGCTATAATGTAAATAAAACAAGTTATTTCAATAAATGGCATTATAAACATAATACAATTTTTATTTACAATGCATATTTTAGACTATACTTAATATATTTTCGGTGGCACACGTCGCTTAAGAGTGATAATTGAAGCAGAAATGATTATTACTGACATCGGGTGTCACTTTCAATCAAATTTGTTGTTTGCATATTAAGTGAGCCTACTTTCCTTATGTAATCCATTGGTATCCTTTTTGGTATATATCATGAAGCTTTCTTAATCATAATATGTGATTTTTTCAGATGTGGCTGCTCAAACCACTTATTTTGACTAGACTTAATAAATATAGAGAAAAAAGTTTATAACTTAAGATATAAAAATAGATAATGAATTTGATGTGGTTAAATATTGTGTGAAAAATTGATTTGGGTATATATTATTTACAGTTGTTGTTGTTTTTTCAGTAGAGAAATTGGAAATCTTATATTTTCAACTTTCACTACTCATCTACAACATATTCCACATATTACTCACAGCTCTCAAGTACTCATCTAAGGCAACATATTATACTATATTAATATAATAAACTCAACCTTCTTTTATTAAAACTTTTAATTTAATCAACTCCCAACCTACTTTCCATGGTAAGATTTAAAGATGAATAAATAATACTTCCATATCCTACTAGAAATTATATCATTCCAAATACCCACTCTCAACATCGAGGTCTTCACTATTGAACTTGAAGCATTATCAACTTTTTTCCGACCTTCCTGATACTCGTACAGCACCATTTCGAGGAGATAAATACCAAATGCCATACATCAAAACTTTTAACTTAATACATAACTTACAGTACCTACTCTAAACCCCCTACTACGATCATCACTATGGACACTTTTCAGGCTAGGCTAACAAGGTACTCTAGAAAGATTTCTTGTGGCAACACTGGTCATGCCATTACACCTTATCACCAAAAATTTGATGAGAAGTCTTTTTACTGTACCCATACAACTTTCACTAATCATCTAAGCCAAACATATCATACTATATTAGTATCCACCTCACATTGATATCATAGGTCATCAAAGTTTTAAATTTAACCCACCCAAAAAGAAATTTTATTGAAAATAAAAAAAACAATTTTTTCATAAAACCTAAGACTTTGCAATACACACATCCCTACATCGAAAATTTTCTGATAAAGACTTTAATTTCCATTACTTCATGTTTCTTAACATGCCAAGCAGCCGTGATCTATTTTTAGATATCGAAATATCATAGCATGATCACTCTTGTTTATAAAAGAATTTTAATCCACAACTTACGTTATAGTTGTTGTTGTTGTTTTTTTCAGCAAAAGAAATTTTCAATTATAACTTCCACTACTCATCCAAGACATCATATCCTACAGATTAATATCAGTTGTTGTTTTCAGCTAAAGAAATTGGGAATCTTACATTAAAAAACATAAATCACTCAATTTGTTTAATTTACTCGGCTGCTGTGCGAATTTGTTTACATTATTCGACTGTGATCACAGCTCCCAAACAACTTCCATTACTCATCTAAGACAAGATATCATACTACATTGATATCCTAACAGCACCTTCTTTCATCAAAACATTTAATTAAACCCACTCTCAACCTAATGGTAAGAAAATAATGTGATCACTTCAATAGTATGAAGATAAAATTATCATATTCTTATCAGCTTCATGTGAACTATGATATCGGGGTCAATCAAATCTCATAACAGCGTGACTGATTGAGAAATTTTTATTGATAATAAAAAAAAAAAATTCGTCATAAAATGTAAGACTTTTCAATACAAACTCCTAGATACAAAAAAAAGACATTAATCGCTCAATTTGTCAGCTTTACTCGGACGTATTGTTTACGCAAGATATCAAATTACCAGCCACCTGGCCACCTTTTCTAATGCTTTAATTTCCATTACTTCTAATGATTTCATGTGTCGTACCATCCCAAGCAGCCGTCATTTATTTTTACACATCGAATATCATAACATGATCATATAAAAGACACCTACAGACCACAACTGACGTTATAGTTGTTGTTGTTGTTTTTTTTCAGCAAAAGAAATTTTCAATTATAACTTCCACTACTCATCCAAGACATCATATCCTACAGATTAATATCAGTTGTTGTTTTCAGCTAAAGTAATTGGGAATCTTACATTAAAAAAATATAAATCGCTCAATTTGTTTACTTTACTCGGCTGCTGTGCGAATTTGTTTACATTATTCGAGCGCGAATTGGTTTACTTTACTGGACTGTGCGATTTTGTTTATGCAAGGAATCAAATTAGAAGCATTCCACCTGAAGAGCAAAATTAGGCATTTACTAATTTTCCATTACTTATCTAAGTGAACATATCTACCAACATTCGCTCCAATCAGCTTTGGCCTGATCTATTTTTAGATATATCATCACATGGCGCAATGTTTATAAAAGACACCTACAGATTAAGATCATCAAATCTTTAATCCACAACTTCGATTACAGTTGTTGTTGTTGTTTTTTGTTTTTCAGCTACTAATATTAATTACACCTGAGAAGGTAAGATCGCTCATATCTCGCGTAGAGGATTTCTGATGAAAATTTTTACCCCTAGTACTAATACTATTGACATGAACAAAAATATGAATTATTATTAATACTTATTACACTAATTTTTCTAAGGGAATTTCACATTTATTATCTGCATAAATACACAGCTGCACACATACAACCACGCCTTAGATAACGTTTCCTCAGCCACCAAGTAGCCCAGCCCAACATACCACAGGCACTCATACTAAAGTAAACAGCTAAAACTAAACTCAAGCTGACAAGTATACAGCCCCGATATAAATTCGGTTAGGGTATTTCACTATCATTACTTAATACACAATCTACCCAAGCGTTGGTACAGGTAACATAGCCCAGTCCCAAGACACCTCAGGCAGTCCTAGTCATAGTATTATATATTGCCACTAAAGCTGTCAGCCAACCCCCAGCACCCAGACACAGGAGGGGGCACCTAAAGCTTAAATTGTAGCCTCCAAGACCAGATAAAACTTAACCAGCAACCTCCACCAATACAGATTCCCCACCACTTCACAAATATTTATAGCTACGATCTCTGAGATGAAAAATAAGCGAGCTCCAGAAACAAAAATCAAAGACCTATGCTATTTTCCTATGCTGGAGAGTGCTAAGAGTGATCTCGTATCCCCAAAGTGATCTCGTATCCCCAAAACTCGAGATGAAAAACTTAATGTCAACTTAGAGGCTACGAGTCCGAGATGAAAAATAAGCGAACTCCAGAAACAAAAATCGAAATCCTATGTTAATTCCCTATGCTGGAGAGTGCTAAAAGTGATCTCGTATCCCCAAAATGATTTCGTATCCCCAAAATTCGAGGATGAAAAATAAGCGAAACTCCAGCAACAAAATCGAAATCGTATGCTATTCCCCCTATGCTGGAGAGTGCTGAAAGTGATCTCGTATCCCCAAAGTGATCTCGTATCCCCAAAACTCGAGATGAAAAAACTTAATGTCAACTTAGAGGCTACGAGTCCCGAGATGAAAAATAAGCGAACTCCAGAAACAAAATCGAAATCCTATGTTAATTCCCTATGCTGGAGAGTGCTGAAAGTGATCTCGTATCCCCAAAATTCGAGATGAAAAATAAGCGAACTCCAGCAACAAAATCGGAATCCTATGCTATTTCCCTATGCTGGAGAGTGCTGAAAGTGATCTCGTATCCCCAAAGTGATCTCGTATCCTCAACATCCAAGACTCAATGGTGCACTCAAGACACAGTGGTGCATCCAAGGCACAATGGTGTATCCAAGGAGCAAACCACACATCCCGGTAGTACCGATTAATCCCGCTAGGGCGCAGTCGAGACTCAATGAAACCAAAAGCCTACATTTAGGCGCACCACATATCTATTTAAGAAAACCGTAGTACGGGAGCATGCTGGTAGTACCGGCTAATGCCGCTAGGGTGCAGTCAAGATCAAATGATACATCTCGGTAGTACCGATTAATCCCGCTAGGGCGCAGTCGAGACTCAATGAAACCAAGAGCCTACATTTAGGCGCAACACACGGTGCATCCAAGGTGCAATGATGTATCTAAGACACAAACCAATACAACCAAGACACAACCCTACATTTAGCACGGGCTCAAACCACCTAGCGACGGTGGCGCCATCTGTGGCGAAATCCTGGAGGCATAAAAAGTACGCCAGAACTGTCATAGTTTATCTACTGATACTAGAAGCCGTGAATCAACGGAATGGGGTATCGGTCGGGAATTGGGCAGGAGTTCAGGCGTCTTTAGTTTTCACAAGGTCTAGATGTACGGATAGACGCGTCGAAAACAATGCGATAACTATCCTGGATTGTAGGTACTTTCAACAAGATGTATGGCTAGACGCGTTGAAAACAACATAGGATTCTCATTTCTCATGTGTTCTCTTTCAAGTAGAACTGGTTCCATGTGATCCAATGATATGTATTCCTGAAGACATTTGGAATATTCTGCCTTCAAGTATGGCTTGCCTTTTAAACGATTCTCACTCTGATGTAATCGAGCTACAGCGCTACCTCTCGAATTTCCTAATTTCTCAAATGCATTTTCCGTACAGAATGGGAGTTCAACAACATAGCGTCCCTCAGTTATGCATACATAAGTTCGTTGAAAGATGTCTTCGCGTCGTTTTTCTTCTTCAGTCCACTGCTTCTCCATGGATATCTCTTCCATTTCCCAAAATTGTCGCAATTGTTGATCAAGATCTGTAGTCATATGAAAACTCTTCATAGTTATCGTTTTCTTTTTAATTCTATCTTTCCGGATAGTATTTTCGTTGTGTGGTGCTACTGTGTCGGAAACGGGTAATTCCGGAGCTTAGGGCTGCTGGACCTTGCTCTTCCTAGCGGCTTAGGCTGCTTTTGTCGTCTGAACGAATATGTATCCCAAACGTTTGATATGAGAAGAGCTTTGTAGGGGAGCACCTCTCTGAAAGTACAGCCTAGACACAATGTCTATTAACTTCTAATTCAAATGGTGCGCTTCTTGATAAAATTTCCTTGTTTAATTCTCCGTAGATGCGAATTTTATTGAGAATAACTTTTCCTATTAATTAGGATTAATTACAACTTTTTTATTCAACGAATTTTTTGTAGTTGATTCAAATTACATGAACAAAACAATTAAATGAGCAAAACGTTTTACTTCCTTTCAACGCAAAACTGAAAACGAGAATCTTTTGTTTTTCTTTTTACTTTTACTTTTCACAATGACCGCCTACTCAGATAGGACACTTCCCACTTCGAACAGTAATATCCCGCTTCATCTCTAAGATCTACAAATGCTGTATTCTGAAACAGCTAGCAGCGCGGATCCCATTTACGCCGCCATAAGCTAAAGCTTGTCACCGCAGCACTCCTATGCCAACGAAACCTTTGGTTTCAGCGAATCCAGGAAGCGCTGCGGCAGCCTGATGGTTCGTCCAACCCGTGTCGTTCTTTATGGTAGTACCATGTGGCCGCCAGTAGTAAATCTAATCTGAAGTTGTGTCACAGGTGGTGAGAATGTGCTTGAGTTTGTCAATGTGGTGTTTGTAGAACTTGCATGTTTCAGATTCCAGCCTGAACCAAGTTTTCCCCGATGTTCACTTAGTGTTGGAGAAAATGTATCTGGAATTGACTGGTTGTGGCTATCAATGTCAGAGCCAACTGCTAAATTTGTGTTATTTTCGGCATAATATGGTTTTAGACTATTAAGGGAAACGTTAACCTTCCTTGTTTCTAATTTGGAGAGTGAAATAATTCTCGGAACGCCTGATGAGTTGAATTGGTCCCTCGTAGGGTGGTTGCAGTGGTGCTCTAACTGAGTCCGTCCTAACAAAAACATGCGAGCAGGAGCTAAGTTCTTTGAATTTGAAAGGGCTGAGCTTTAAATAGTTGGACGCGAAAATAGGTCTTATGTCGGCAAAAATATTACGTAATGTTTAGACGAATGCACTTTGACATTGTGATTTTGAATAAAATCGCCTGGAGGTCATAAGTTTTGTCCGTAGGCAATTTCTGCCGGTGTAGGCTTTTTCTTGATTAGCCATTAAAACTGCTTTTAATCGTTCCAAAAATCCATTCGCTTGAGGATGATATGCTGTAGTACGGTTGTATTGAAAGCCTAATAATTTAGATAATTCGCGAAGAGTGCGGATTGGAACTGCGTACCTTGGTCTATGACAATCGTCTTTGGAATACCGAAGCGTATTATCCAGCCTCGACCGATGGTCCTTGCGACTGTTTCCGCGTGAATATTGGTCAATGGAACCGCCTCAGGCCATCGAGTGAACCTGTCGATTATATTGAGGCAATACATAAAACCTTCGGAAGGGGTCAGTGGTCCTATAATGTCGATATGAATGTTTTGGAATCGATCCGTTCATACTGGGAATGTACCCACAGTATTGTGAACAAGACTAGATATTTTGGATTGTTGGTATTGGAGGCAAGCACGCGCCCCGCAATTAACATCTCTGTTAATTGAAGACCAGAAGTATATAGCTGTGATCACTTTGTCAGAAGCCCGAATACCGGGGTGCGCAAGGTTATGTACACCTATGAAAACCTTCTTTCTAAAGTTTGAGGGTATGTATGGTCTTGCCCCTTTTGGAGAAATTTCGCGAAATAAATCTTTGCCAGTGCCGAAAATGGGAAGCTTTTCTAATTTATACTGAGAGCTTTCTTGAAGTAGTTGGATCTCGGGATCATTGGGTTGCGCATCTGCAATGGATCCGAAATCTATTAGACTGGGGAGATGACTTTCCTCCACTCTGGATAAGGCATCTGCTACTACATTGTGTCGGCCTGCAACGCGTCTAATGTCAGTAGAGAATTGACCAACGAAATTTAAATAACGTAGCTTCCTGGGTGACGCTATATCAAGATTTTGTCGAAAAGCATGAGTTAGTGGCTTATGATCTGTAAACATTATAAACGTACGACCCTCTAAAAGATACCGAAAATATGTAATGCCTTTATAGGCCGCTAGGTGTTCCCGGTCATAGGCGCTGTTTTTTTGTTGCGCGATGTTTAGTTTCACCGAAAGAAATCGCAAAGGCATCCAGTCCTTTCCAACGTCCTGGTGTATCGAAGCACCGATGACACTATCAGAGGCGTCTACCCGTAATGTCAATTCAGCTGACGAAATAGGAAAAGCAAGAAGGGCTTTCTGTGCTAATTGGTTCTTAATAATATTAAATGATTCGGTGGCTTCATTGGACCAACTGATTTTTTGTGCTCCCTTTCTTTTGGGACCAGTCAACTATGAGTTCAGAATAGCCTGATGGCTAGCAACGTGCGGCAAGGAACGCCGATAAAAATTTACCATGCCGAGAAACGCCGCAGATCCTTAATAGTATTGGGAATTTTGTAACGAGTGATTGCCTCTACTCGCTCAGGCGATGGTTTGAATCCCTGTGGTGTGACCAAATGGCCCATAAATTTTACTTGTGCTTGCAGAAAAGAACATATGTCAGCGTTAATGATGACACCAGATTCCGCGAAGCGCTTAAAAACTTTTCTATATGAGTAAGTTGTTCAACTTCAGATTTGGATGCGACTAGAATGTCATACAAGTACACAAAACAAAATGCAAATTCTTGAAATATCGTATGAATGAAGCGATGGATTGTCTGCGCTGCGTTGAACAGGCAAAAGGTCATTCGCGTAAGCTATAGGAGTCCAAATGATGTGCAAATTGCAGTTTTTGGAATGTCCTCAGCTACGGTAGGGATCTGGTGATATGCTTTCGCTAGGTCTAATGTCGAAAAGAATTCACAGTTCTGAAGATGATACACGAAGCCGTGAATCAACGGAATGGGGTATCGGTCGGGAATTGGGCAGGAGTTCAGGCGTCTTTAGTTTTCACAAGGTCTGTAGTCGCCATTCTTCTATTGCACCAGATGTAGTGGTGAGAATAACAGCTATTGGAAAGTCCACAAATACCTTGTCTCAACAGAAAGTCGAACTCTTTCCTTGCAGCTGCTAATTTCTCGGGCGATAGGCGACGAAATTTTGCTGAAATAGGAGGCGCGGTAGTAGAGATTTGATGTGTGACTTTGCGCCTTACATCTTTATTGAAACCAGTCCCTATTGTGATGTCTGGGTATTTGCGAATTAACTTAACGATTTTTGGGACATAGTCTGGATTTATAAGGACTGCTAGAGCTAATTATTGGCGATGAACACGCTAAGCTTGGGCCTTCAAAGAGGTTAATGGATCTAAGAGAAGTCTTCCCTTGACATCTACCAGTAGGTCATAGTGGCAGAGAGAGTCTGCGCCTAATAACGAACTGCCAAGAGAAAAACGACGAAGTCCCAAGTCGAATGAAAGCAGTTGCGTGACAAATGTAGTAATAATAATTATTTCGCGAGGAGATACCAAATATTTCTCGACCAATAGCTCCAGGTTCCTTACATCATTTACGAGTTGATCAATGATATGACTCTGGTTCGAGGAGATCGAAGCCACTGCTTGAATTTTAGGCTTGTGGTTAACCACAGATATCTTATCCCCGCAAGCTGCCAAATCATTTAAAGGACCTGGCTTGCATGCTAGGATAGCTTGCATATGAGGGGGCAATCTCTGAAGCCACAATGTCTTTAAAGCCTCTGAACTGAGGCGACCAATGTATCTGCGCATGTCACGTAGTAATTGTGATGGCTGGCTGTCACCCAAAGCAAGTTCCGTAAAAAGCTGCATAATTTGCTGGTTCGCATTTCCTAAGACGAGCTATCAACGTCTCCTTAATCATCTTACACCTGTCATCCGATGGTGGTCTTTTAACAATATCAGACACATGCCGACATATGTTCTCGTCTAGTTGACTTATTACGTGAAAAAATCTTGTTTTGTCCTGAGCGATGGCAGCGAGTTCAAATTGCGCCTCGAACTGGACGAACCACATGTCTGGATTATGCTTCCAGAAAGCAACATGCTTGAAGAACACAGCTCCCTGCGTAGCTGAAGGAACTGTCCCCGTTGACACGTTGGCTCTAGAAGTTGTTATGTCATAACGGCGGTCTGGGTCTAGGAAACAAGGAAGGAGAGGTATAGGACTGTGCGAAGTGCGAAATGTTTACAATAAAAAAATATTTAAATGATATATAATAAAATAAAATTGGAGAAAAATTAATTAATTACATTACCCTACACTTAACTGAGTTCTCGGTCTTTACGTGGTTCTTGTTTCTTCGATTTTCTTGTATGTTTGCGTGCGGTTATGGCAATAACTGCTCTTGATTGGAGGGTGAAGCTGTTGTTGTTGTTGCTGCTGCTGCTGTGTTGCTACTGCTGCTGTTATTGTTGTTACTGCTGCTGCTGCTGTTGTTGTTGTTGGAATATGGCGGATATGGTTCTTAAACCACATTCCTTAAAAGCTGCTACCGCATCGTGGTATTCCAAAAAGTTTAGCTTCTCCTCTTGAGTCTAGGTTGATGATGAAGTAAAATTTTCACCAGAAAATTCAGCAACTTTAATATATATATATATATAATTAACAAATTTAAATAATTATTAAGAATAGTAACTATGACCTACAAATTAATTCGTTCAATTCATGTGATTCTTTAAATTTGTGATTAATGAATAAATTGATTTATAAAATCAAAACCTTTTTATAATAAAGAAATAAATAATTTTCTAATGGAAGCTTGTTCGAAACCGTTGACGGGCATAGCTCTATACTACAAGAATTAAGTCTCGTCTGGGGAATCGCTCAGATACAGGATATAGTATGTCCAACATTCGTTGACTTAACTAAACCTTCTAGCTCTGTCATTAAGATTAAAATAAACTATACCTTAGAAAATTTGTAATTAAAAAAACAAATGCAATATTAGCAGAAGATTTAACAATAAAGGCAACAACTTACATAATCTCCGTGTTTCTCGTTCCATCGCCGAGGCGCCTCCGTGATGTTTCCAGCTGGTCACTATACATTTAAGAAAAGAATGGAATATAGCTTACAATTTCTACCTATTTTATATTCTACTTAACTATTCTGAGCGAGGTGGAATTTCATTGGCGTTGGTCGGCATAGTCTCCATTCGATTGGTAAAGAAGGAGTAGGACTCCTCAGCCCTGATAGGAAGCTTTTCGTAAAAGATTTTAAACTTTTTCTTAGACTCCTCAGCCCTGATAGGAAGCTTTTCGTAAAAGATTTTGAGCTTTTGCTTAGACCTAAATTTTTGGTGGGCCACTTTTGCCACACTTTTATGATATCGAAATCTTTGGCTATTAGTCAATTCGATCCCCCCCCCCCCCTTTCAAGAACTATGAGCTTCATTTGAAAAAATTGAGACCCTGATTCAAGATCATGATGAATTCGATGAAACTCATGATTATTTGAAACAGTCATGCTATGACAAAACAGAGGACTGGTATATTCTTACCAAGGTAACTCTATCTGATAGGCTGAAGTCCATATCAATCCACACAGAGCGCACAAATAACCCCTTTTACACCACCCAGGACTTCGCAGAAAACAACTGCAGGTGATACCCAAGACAATACAGACAAAGATTAGTCAAGTACAATACGGTTCAGGCCGCTGGATCACAGGCAAAAGTCTATATCACGAATTATACAATCGATAAGTTTTAATTAATTATCGACTACAACTCAGACTTATCTGACACAAAAGGCCAATTCATTGCACGAGTACAGGGATGATTTTGAGGCAACGCATAGTGAAATAATTTCATATACCTGCCCTAATGATTTGAAGCATGACTATTTCAAAAATGATGTTTACGCCGAGGTAGAAACATCATACACAGACACGATAATTGCGCTTCCAGAACAATTGGACCCTCGAATCCAAAGCGTATCGAATAATACACATAACTTCACAGACCATCATCATAATGTCTCCTTTAGAGACCAATCTACCGTCTTTCTATCAGAAGCTAGATCGTTAATCCCAACTTTAATGGAAATCCCAAAAATCTTCACAAATTTATTTCAAGTTGTGATGATATAAACGCGACGGCATCGACGGCGAACGAAAAGCACTCCCTCCTTAGCTTAAGAAGGACTAAATTATCCGCAGATGTCTACGATATCTTCAGGT
Organism: Dioctria linearis; assembly: GCA_963930735.1. Taxonomy (NCBI): domain Eukaryota; kingdom Metazoa; phylum Arthropoda; class Insecta; order Diptera; family Asilidae; genus Dioctria; species Dioctria linearis. The sequence goes on from OZ005741.1 coordinate 152,900,540, forward strand.
ACAACCAAATATTAGATTGGTCTGAATTAAAATCTCTGTTGACTCAGACCCTCGAAGTCAAAACCTCTAGATCTTCCTTGGAGTCCCAGTTAAGCAATTCGAGACAAAGAAAGGAGGAAAGTACAAAAGATTTCCTCCAAAGATTAAATGTAACACTGTCAAAGCTAAATGAAACAACACACTAATATACAAGTGATAGAGTTCTTTTAAAGTCTCTTTTAAAAGATAACGAATATCAAGCAGTGAGAGCTATCGAGGATGGGCTAATAAATGCCCAACTCCAAACTTCAGCTAAAGTGCATTCCGATAAATCATTTTGTGCATTAAAATTACATATCTTGGAACATGCATCACGTTTAGAGCAGAAACAGCTCGGCTTTCAAGTAAATAACAAGGTAAACGAAAACCCCTTTACGCAAAAAATAAATTCGATTCTTCGTTGTTTCAAATGTAATAGACCGGGGCATGCTGCATCAAGTTTCCCAGTCATACAACGCTCCACGCAAGTCTTCAACGCAGTTCCAAAACAAAACTCGCAATTACAACGCCCTCCAGATTTCAATAAGGTCACATATCCGTCCCAGGTCCCATTTTGTCGATATTGTCATCGAATTGGGCACACCATGGAAGAATGCAGGACCAGGGCGGCAAATAAGAATCGTTCTAACAACAGCCCAGGAAACCAAAATTATTTTCGGGAAATAACTACAATTCCACTTTCAAACACGGCTAATAGACAGCCACAAAACAGGAACTGGCAGCAGCCAGTATTCCGAGAGAATCGAACTCCACCGAGCTATACAAATGCAAATATCTCGGCTAGATCACCGTCTCCAAATAGGAAGGACAACAAGACTTCATTGGCATCCAGGCAGGGAAACTGGTAACCCCCCGCATATACAAACAAAAGCACAAATTCACAGGATTCCCGAGACAATATCGGCAAATGTGACAGCAAATTAATTCGAATCCCCGTGCAGATCAATAAAAATTCACTAACGCTTTCTTTGCCTGTCGATATCTGCTCTGCTCCAAGACTTACATTTTTAATTGATACTGGAGCAGAGATCAGCTTAATTAAACTCCATCCATTGAAGCCAGATAGCATCTGCTACAGAAATGCTGTCTGCAATATAAACACATTATTTTCAGAGTCCACTTCTACAGAAGGACTCATTTTTGCTAAGTTAAACTTAAATTCTGAATATAATAACTCCATCCTAGAACACCAATTTCAAATTGTGGGAAATAACTCCATCCTCTCATACGATGGCCTGCTTGGTCATGACTTTTTATTTCGATACAATGCTAGTATTAAATACAAAAATAAATGAATTTCTCTAGAAATTAATGATTCAAATGAATTTTATCCATATGAGGATTACTATTCAAATTATCCATATGTTTATTTGAAAAGCGAAGTCCCAGAAAAGAGGTCTCAAACAAAGGGTCTGTTATATACAGGGATAACATTCTCCAATAAAGATATCAATACAATTCCATCTCCATCAACTGCTTCGAAAAGCAATGCAAATCAATCTCCAGCCAATGCTTCACAAGAAATGAAGCATATAGGTAAAAATCTATCTCCATCTATAGCCACAAAAGAGGCTGAATTAAATAAAATTCTATCTCCGTCCAAGGCTTCACAAGATATGAAGCAAAAGCATAAAAGTACATCTCCATCATCATACACTTCACAAAAGATGTGGTCCAGAAATAAATCAGAAAAAATGTAATGTAATAAACGTTTGTTCCACAATTTGTCTGGTAGCTATTCATGATGTATTTTAATTATTGGGTCCGGTTATTTATTAAAATTATACCTGGCAGAGAACTGCCAAACTTACGGTTCTGTATGGCTAAGAGGAGCCGCTCTTTTATTGTTATATTTCCCTCGTAGATGTTATTCACCCTTAAGGCTGGGTTCTTGCCAATCTGTTAGAGTTATATTATTTAAGGCAGATTATGCCATTATAATAATGAGTATGCCGCTATTTTGTATTTAAAGGCAGATTATGCCGCTTTATAAATGTATGGCAGAATATGCCGATGTTGAGTTTTGCTAAGGCAGAGTATGCCGCTGTAATAGCATGATGGCAGAGTATGCCGATGTTGAGAAATAAAAAGACACCTTTCGGTAGTCAGTTTACCCTTCAAATTACTTTCGGCCGTACAGTAAAATTCAGAGATGCTTTTTTATCCCGAACAGTGCGAATGTGGAACAGCTTACCATCTTCTGTTTTTCCTCCGGCATACAATCTGCGGAAGTTTAAGGGCGACATACATCGGCACCTCCGCCACTTTCCTCATATCCCCTAATCCTTTCCCTATCTCCTTCCTGCCATACTGTGCTTTGCATCATAGGGTATCCCCTGAGCTTGGCTTAATAATATAAAAAAAAAAAAAAGTCTGATTTTAATTGATCAGGAACTGGTTATTTATACAATTTTCTTACATACTAAACAATGTGTCTAATAATTCTAAAGGGGGGAGTTATTGCAGAATTGCAATACTTGAAGCAATAATCGAATTCATTGATCATAGTTGCAGTGTCAACAATTCTGATCACTGAACTTCATAATGAATCACTTCTTATTGGTTTGGTAGAGCGATGACCTCCGATACATTTATGTTTTCATAATTGAACGTTTTTGCTTGCAAAGCGAAATTTGCGTATGTTGCAAATTCCTCTTAAGGTCGAGCAAACTTTGTTTGTTTTGTTTTTCTTTTCGTTTATCGTTCTGATTTCTGTTTATTTTTCTAGTCTGTGGTCATGGCTCTACAATGCATGGTTAAGGCATGTAACATTATCTGTTTGGAGTGACTACAAGTTAAGTTGAAAGATATTATTCTTTCATGGCTTTACAGTAAGGAATTTCAATAAAGTTTTATCTTCTTCTAATCCTATCGAGTCGGAAATAAGGCCAGGTCTGTTTCTCTGAAATTCAATAGTCAAATCAGTCAATGGTATCGCAAAAGTACTAATCCTCAATATAAATCAGGAGGACGCCGATCTGGGCTCTTACGAGATGAACCCAGTTTACCGAGGCTTGGATGACTTTGTGGTCATCTCCACAGACTCTGAAAGAGATCCAATTCAGGGCAGAATAATTAATCTGCAAAACCTTATAAAATTGGATCACTATAATTCAGACGAGTCTGAGAGTGTTCGCAATATATGTAGGAAATTCAACGATCTCTCTTCATTGAAGGGTTTTCCTTTCATATACAGATGCGATTACCTACAAAATCGAGACACTCCAAGACAAACCGCCAATCTATACCAAGCCTTATAGACTTCCTGAAGCAAACCGAACTAAAATAAATAGGCATATACAGGAAATGCTTGAGTCAAGGATCATCAGACCTTCCCATAGTCCCTGGAATTCTCCACTTCTCCTGGTTCCTAAAAAACCAGATGAGAACGGCAACAAAACATATTAACGACATTACTATTGGCGATGCGTACCCACTACCTAATATCACGGATATATTAAACCAGTTGAGGAAGTCGAAATATTTTACCACACTCGATTTAGCCACTGGATTTCACCAGATAAAAATGGACTCGAAGGACAGGGAGAAAACTGTCTTTAGCACATCCTATGGCCACTATGAATATAATCGTATGCCATTTGATTTAAAAAGATGGATACAATCTCAAAGATCACAATTCCATACTCACAGCATTATTTAGCCGTCTCCGCAACTTCAATTTGAAACTCCAACCCGACAAGTTCCATGTCTTAAGGAAAGAAATTATGTATTTTGGGTACATAATAACTGAAAGTGAACCAGATCTAGCAAAGATAAAGTTTGTTCAGTCCTATCCCAGACCAAAGAAGGAAAAATATATCAAAGCTTTCCTTGGTTTCGTCGGCTACTATCGCCGCTTTATACCAATTTTTTCGAAGATAGCCAAACCACTCACATATCTTTTGAAGAAAGATACGCCTTTAAGCAAATTTGCGACGAGGCATTTTGCGAATTACGAAATAAATTAATTTCTGCATCAATTCTATCTTATCCTGATTTCGGCAAAAAATGTTTTGTCACCTCCGATGCCAGTGACTACGTCATCGGATCTGTTCTTTCACAAGTTGATGATCAAGAAGATCACCCAATCGCCTATGTGAGTCGAGTTCTCAATGGTGCAGAGAGTCATTACTCAACAATAGAAGAAGAGCTCTTAGCCATCGTTTTCGCAGTTGAGCAATTCAGACCATACGTTTATGGTAGACAGTTTACAATTATAACTGACCATAAACCATTAGTATGGCTCATGAATCTGAAAGGTCACTCCTCAAGACTGATGCGATGGAGAATACGTCTTTAGCAATATGACTACAAGATAGTCCATAAATCAGGTAAGCTCAACCAGATGCTCTCAGTAGAGCTATTCCGGATAGTAGCGAAAATTTCGTAGAACCTACCACCTGCGTAAGTGTGGTAACAAGGAATCAAGCTAGAGCTCAGGCGAATTCGAATACTCCCAACACGAGTGTCATTAATCAAAATCCAACTCCATCACAAGTGAACAATTCCTCAGTCATTATAACTGAGACAAATTTCCCATTATTATTAACCAAAAATGCGAATCCTAAATTTTTCATCTTGCCGAGGCAAGATACTGAACTTGAAAGAGTGTTGGATTCGAAATTAAAATTTTTGGATAAATCCCCATCTTTATTAACTGAACTGAACTTCTTCAAAAGAAAAGACCCCATAATAATTATTTCCAAGATTAATTTACCTTATCGATCCCAAAGAGATAGATCAAACCTCGAAAAGATTTAACTGAAATCTGCTCATACACAGAAACAAATCAGTTAAAACAAAAAAATATCTCCTTCCCTATATTAGATCCACAGAATCTAATGATTATCAAAAACGCTTTTAAAAAGATCTTTACTAATAAACATATAAACTTAAAGCTCCATCCAGATTCGATTAAATAATGACATCGAACAAGTTTTAAAAGATTTTCATTCACTACCGACGGGAGGCTATCAAGGAGTTTCCCGTACTTTTAAAAGAATTAGAAAGCAATTATACTGGTCTGGAATGTCAGCCGATATTATCAAATACGTAAGGAAATGTAAACCTTGTCAGGTGAACAAAGTATCCAGAAACCCTAAAATTCCAATGAAAATCTCGAGCATTAGCTCCAAAACTTTCGAAAGAGTGTACCTGGAAGTAGTAGGATCTCTCCCAATTTCACATTCTGGAAACAAATATCTCCTTACATTCCAAGACCACCTTTCAAAATTTTCCGAGGCCATTCCAGTAGTCAACACCGAGTCTAAGACATTAGCGGAAGCCTTCACGACAACAGTAGTTTGTCGACGTGGTATTCCAGAAAGTATCCTCACAGATCAGGGTTCTAACCTCATAGGAGAGAAATCTTTTATAGTAGGCGATAAAGTCTTACTAAAAAGCAGAGTGAAAGATGATAAGTTCTCACCATTATGGTGAGGTCCGTATGAGATCATGGAGATAAATTCCCCGGAAAACTCAACCATAAAAATCAACAATAAAGCTAAAAGAGTCCATAACAACGACCTGAAACTTTTCACAGATTAATGCCAGTACCTTCATCCTCCCCAAAAATCATTCCAAATGATTAATACAGTATCATCTTCCAGGTTTCCAAAATGATGAATACGGCATTCATTTTTATTCTCATCCCTTTCGTCTACGGCTCAGGAATAGAAGTGAACCAACTAAATGCCAGTGCAGGCATTTATTTCGAGGAAATTGGCAAGGCCAATTTCTACACCAACGAGTGGAGATTAGTGACATTCTACGACCTGGAAAATTTCATATCAGAATTCAGGAATATCCAGTTCATCGCACAGCAAATAACAGCAACTTGGCAGAAACTCAATAGCAATTCAGCGATGGCCCATACTTGTAATAGTACGTTGCTACCAATAAATCTTATTATAGCAAACATAGAGTATAGAAATATGTTACTTGTATCTCAAAATAGAAAACAAAGAGCACTTTTCAATGCTATAGGCCAAATTTCGAAGGCTCTTTTCGGCACATTGAATGAGGATGATGCCAAGCTATATGATGAGCAGATTCAGAACCTTACTTTAAACCAAAATTCCCTCCTTGCCCTTATGAAAAGCCAAACGGCAATAGCCGAAGCGACAGGATATATTTTCAACAAAACTAAACCCGCAATTGACAAGGAATTCTTGAATATGCATAAAAAATTAATGTCAGTACAGATAGCTACATTACTCATAGAAAATAAAACACTTGATAACAAGATACCAATTGAACTGGAATCACTCATTTCACTAGTCTCATTAATGGCATTCAGATACCAAAGTACCCAGTCGCAATTAATAGATAACAGATTCAAGGCATGGAAAATTTCACCCTACACTCATTTCCCCTAGACAAATTGAAGAACTTTTATTGAACATCAGGCAAGAATTGCCAAATTCAATTATGCTTCCCATAAATTCCAGAGAAAATATAATTACACAAATTTACATCTGCAAATATTTTCAACAATAAGATAATTATTGAGCTCCGAATTCCACTTCTGTTCAAGGAACCATACCAAATATTCAAGGCAATGCCGTTACCGACACTCCTTACCAAATCGTTCGTATATATCGAGCCATGGAAGGAATACATATTAATAGACTACAATCGCGAACATTTTGTTGAATTAACACTTCAGGATATTCATAATTGCGCAACGTTGGACCATATGCTTTTCTACTGCAAAATTTCATCACCTATCCTAAACACAAATACAAGAACAAACCAATGTGAAGTGAATCTACTAAAGAAGGAACCTATTACACAAAAGTGTAAAATTCTGCTCTTGCGACAGGATTACTATTGGACGCAATTACCATAGCAGAACGCTTGACTTTTCTCCTTAAAAGAATCCCTATACATATATATAATTTGTGATGATTTCATTAGTTCACATATCCTGCAAGGAGCAGGAACAATGTATATCTATCCCGGGTGTTATGTAGGAAGCAAAGAATTCATCCTGCGCGAACATAACGTCAAAATATCCAAATTTAACTCGAATTTTATCCCAACGATAAACATTTCCAATATACTATGGAATATGACGTTTTCTCCTATGAACACGCACATGAAATCAAATTCCTTATATATTAAAAACAACAGATAACCTTTTTTAGATAACCTTCTAGAATCCATTCGTTTCCAACAAGATCAAGAATTAGTCCCTTTAAATCCTATAAACAATCACCATATTCACCACTATACAGTCCCATACCTGACAATTGCCTTAATTATCTTTATTCTATGTGTTTGTCTGTATATCAAAAACAACACAAAGACCCGTAACTCAAAAAAAAATACATCCTGAACATAAACAGGAGAATATGCCTCCTGCACCACAAAGAAAAACCACAGAAAACGTTTAGCTTACAGACAATGACAAAAGGAAACGGTAACCTCTCGCTTCTAAAATTTTATCGTCTTATATCCATCTCCATCCAAACAAAATACTACTAAACAATTGAAATTAGCTTTTTTTATCTCCTCCGGAGAAATATCATACCTGGCGCCCGAGTAGATGTCGTCTTAAGTTTTTTTTATATAAAAAACGATGTGCAAGTAGTCGCGAAGAAAAGTGATAGTGAACTCCTAGTGCTGAAATATAAAAATGTTTAATCGCATTTGGCAATAAGTGAAATAATCACAGCAAACTATTCCCATGAGAACATAGTTTGTCCATTGATCACATTATCTTTCAGCAATCAGTGAAGTTCCTACAGAGAAACTATTCCCATAAGATCATAGCTGTCCACGGATCTTCATAACTATTGGAGAAATCTCATCACTATAGGAACTACGTCGAATGTATGCTGTGGCTGACGCACGTACCACAAGTAGGCTTATCGCAACAATCAACGCCATAGGCTAAACGGGATAAATACGGTTCACCAACAATATTCTTGAGGCACAGACGACCAAAATCTAAGGAAAGGCTAATCCTTGGTCTAGTACAAAAAAAACCATGAAATCAATTATCTTAATGTAAGTACTAAATTTTACATACTAATGATACGAATTACTAGGGAAAGTGAATTGCAAATTACGACAAACCAAAACCAAAGTTTTCAAAGCAAATTAAGTGAGCAAATTTTCTTTTTTCTTTGAAATTCTTGAAAAGTGAATAAAAGGGAATAAATATTTTTTTTCTTTTTTAAATCTTTCATAAAAAATTAAATAGATTGAAACTTTTAAAACAAATTAAGTGAATAAATGATATCCTATGACAATTTTAGAAAAGTGAATAGAATTAAAGAAAGTTATTGAACTTTTAATTAACCTCAGTAGAATAGAGAGCGAGATCGTAAAATCTGGAAAGCTTAGTGAACAAACTACAGTTGGGTCAAACACAAAAAGCGAGGGAATAAAGTGTAGATACTAAATGTTTCAATAATTCCTAGAAAAATCTACAAGCATAGAAAACCTATTGAACTATTAAAATAAAATTGTGCGCATTTTTCTGATAGAAACACTTGGTGAAATAAAGTGAACTGTCCATTTTCTATTAAAAAGTCGTACACTTTCATATTTTTTTTCTTTTCCCTTCCTCCAAAAAGAACAAAATTTTTTATTAAAATGTCTCAAATCGAAAACCTCCAAGAAGCGGTTAAGCAATTGACAGGAGCAGTAAATGCTCAAATAGAACTCAGTAGGAAATTAGAACAAAGATTAACGACATTAGAGGTAAAAGATAAAAATATTTCTGCGACAACCTCTACACTGCCTATACCAAGAAATGAACAGGACTTAAAAGATATTAGCAAGTTACCAGACTGTGTTAAAAGTTTTTGATGGAAATCCAATACAATACGTTTCTTGGGTACATAATGTTGAAAGCATCCTCAAAGATTATGATATTATTCGAACCAAACCCATGTATGGGGCTATTTTGCAAACTATAAGCAAAAAATACGGGGTAAAGCAGACTCGGCCCTTATTTCATACAACATATTTGACGACGACTGGGACTCCATTAAAAAATGTTTATCTCTTCATTACGCAAACAAAAGAGATCTGCGAACTCTAGAGCATCAGTCGGTCAATTTGATGCAAAGAAATTCGACAATCGATCAATTCTACGCTAACGTCAATCATCAGTTTTCACTTATTGTGAACAAAATCAAAACTGAAGACTATAAGCCGGAAACAATTAACGTGCTTGTAGAAACATATAGAAATAGGGCCCTTGATGTATTTATTCGTGGCCTTAATGGGGACCTTTCAAAGATGCTTATGATTTAGAGGCCTAGTACACTACCGGAGGCTTACTCTTCCTGCCTCGAAATCCAGAACTTGAGCTATAGAAATCTGCCAATACATAGGAGAAACTTTACCAACTTCGTAACTGCCCCGCTAAACCAGATGCCATCAATCAGACGCGAACACTCAGTCACACGTAATGCGCCGAATCAAGTCTCGTTGCAACAAAGGAATATAGCGTACAATATCCAACACCAACAAAATCCAGGACCACCAACTAGACCAATACAACCCAAGCCATCAACGCCGATGGACGTCGATAGGTCGATTCAGACAAGGCAGGTCAATTACATGAATCGCCCTGCGGCATTTCCACTCGATACGTGCCAAAAGAGAGAATAATTCTGATGGTCATGCACGGAAACACCAGCGCCTATTTCACATGGAAATGCACCCAGAAAACTCTCGCTATGAAGACTACATCGAGCAATTTAGTGATTATGAAGATTACCAAGAGGAAGAAGAACAAAAAGATGATGAAGAAAATGCAGAGCTAACTTTTATGACGGGAGCCTCTCTAGCGTACCTTACCTAGAGTATATAACAAGAGACAGGGAAATTTTAAAATTTTTAATAGATACTGGAGCAAATAAAAATTTCATTAAAAAAGAGCTAGCGATAAATACCCAGCCTATTAGAAAACCTTTTTCCATTAGATCTGCGGGAGGTGACATAAAAATATCTGAGAAAGTAAGAGGGAAATTTTTCGCAAGTTTAGGAAACAATACCGAAATAGACCTTTTTGTTTTACCAGGTTTAAAAACATTTGACGGTATAATAGGAGATGACACACTGAAACATCTCGGAGCGGTTATCAATAGAAAAAATAACACCTTAAAAATTGCACCTAATATAACAATTCCTCTCAAGGAAAAAAATCTGTCCAGGTTAATAGCATTGAAATAAGGGATAATCACCTATCTGAAGAAGCAAAAAAACTGGTAGGTGCTCTTGTCAAGAAATTTGATTTCCTATTCGGGCCCTTGGTTGATCAAGAAACAGCAGATACGACCATAAGGGCAGAGATTAAGACAATTACAGATGACACAATCAATGGTTACCGGAAAATTGATCGCCACACAATTGCTCGCCAGGAAAGTTGCTCGCATATAACTAACACATTTGCATTTATATGAATACAGATAATATAGATTAAGAAACACGTTTATTACATAACATAACCATATATTTTCAATTATTATTCACAAACAATTGTTGTCAACTAAAAGTATTTATAAAGAAGATTAAGAATATGATTTAAACCTACGGTTGCTAAAACAACAAATATTTTTATTAATAATATAATTATATAATTTTATTGCAAAAATAAAAATAAAACAATAATATTAAAGAAAATTAAATAACCAAAGCATTATTTTCGTTAAGTGACAATAATTCAATATATGAGCGAAATATGTACAATATAAATATTAAAAAATTATAATTTTGAGCTATGCCGCGCAGAAATTCGATCAATGTTCTATTTGGATAATCGCCTACAATTCTTTCTATCCTTTTCGCACAGTCACGATATATTTTTCTTGACATATTAGGATCACAGCCGCTTATATATTGTTCTATTTTTTCCGGAATTCATGCTTTGTTCAGTTTTTAATGCGGCAATATACTTCCAAATACCTGCATGCTGTGCACCAATTAGTTCAGTGAAGGAACGATGCCAACCTTCACAAGAATTGTTGGTTTTTGGCAAGCTATTTTGAACGGCACTATGACAGTTCCACAAGTCCAGAGGAAATCGAGGATTGCGACGACAATGTCGATTCGGCCTACCAATCCTCGTGTCCTCGAAATAATCCAATACAGGTTGCAAATTATCTTCAAAATCAACTTTCTCGAAACTGCATTCTACATTTGCAACGGGAATGAAAGTTAAGCGGGTATCATTCTTACTTTTAGCGCAAAGTCACTATCCTCTTGATATCGCTTTTGCAAAACTTTTTGTTGAATGCAGCGATAAAAACACTGCGTAAAATGAAAAAACACCCTCTAAGGGACGCTCCTGCAAACACAGTCTTAAAACCATTTAACGCAGCTTGCTCAAAATCAACCATAATTGACTTTGGTGCAAAATTGGGTTCCAAACGTTTTAGCTCGTCGAAAAAATTTGTATATGCCTCTTCGGTTTTTTTTTCGATAAAAGCGCAAATACTGCTGGAACAGATTATTTATTTACAATTGCATGGATTGTATACAATTGTTGAAATAAAGACGGCACAGTCTTAAAAGTTCCATCTGCGTACCAGTTTTCTGTTCGTGACAAGTAATTTAAATTGCCTTTTGTAGAGAAAATTAATATTCTGTTATTACTATCGTTACTGTCAAACAATAAAAACTGTTCTCCTTCGAATGTTTTTTGATAAAATTCCGGTATTTTTAATTCGGAAAGTGTATTTGGAGTTGCTGGTAGACAGTCTTTCGCGTTTCTTACATTTCGTATTGTCCTATTCATGCTATCCATACGTGGCATCTGTCCGGCTGCAGCAGTTGACAAATTAATATATGAATTAGCAACAATGCGATGTGTCGCATCTTGGGTATTTGTTGCTCGAGACTTAGCATCACTATAGACTGCCGCGACTTCGCACCTTGCAGCATCGCCAGCATGATTGTGTTCATTTAAATATTGGACAATTTCATTATTGACACTGTGGACACGTGCACGACACTTAAGTTTTTTAGACTGATCACATTTCCAAAATACTTTCTCACTGATTTCTTTATCTTTGATGTATATATGTCCTTTATGCAGCAACTTCCGTTTTCCCTTCTCGCTTTGCACAAATTTTAACGCCATTATTATTTAGGAAGATAGACAAACTTATAGCACACTGAAAACTAACACGATCTGAATAATAACAGGCTGAATTTGAAATGAATATAAAATGCAAAATAATTTGACTTATATTGCATCAAAGCCGGATGAAAAGTCTTGGAAAACAAAGAAATAGACCATTACTATCGCGCCGGGTAGATTTCGTTTCATTAGAAAATCGTTAGTTAATCCCCTGATCCCTTTTGACCATAGGTCGGCAATATATTTGTATTTCGCGAGTCGTGGCAATAAGGCTGCCGACCTTTGCTTTGACTTTAGCCTGCAAATACACGGTGAGTATACATCTCCGTCTAGTTTCACCACTTTTCATATCACAATTTCTGATTTCGTTTCGTCAGAAAATCCTTAGTTAATCCCCTGATCCGTTTTGACCATAGATCGGCAATAAATTTGTATTTCGCCAGCCGTGCAATAAGGTTGCCGACCTTTGCTTTGACTTTAGCCTGCAAATATACGATGAGTGTACATCTCCGTCTAGTTTCACCACTCTTCATATCACAATTTCAGATTTCGTTTCGTCAGAAAATCCTTAGTTAATCCCCTGATCCTTTTGACCATAGGTCGGCAATAAATTTGTATTTCGCCAGCCGTGGCACTAAGGTTGCCTGTACATCTCCATCTAGTTTCACCACTCTATCATTATTATTCTTATTATTACAAATATTAAATTTAAATTTGTTTACAATTAACAAAACTTTCCTCATTTGGAAAAACTTCTTTGAATTTTATGTTTTCTATGTTGTCAAATAAAATTTTACTTTTCATTAATTCAATAAACATGTTTTTCTCTTATACATTAAAGAGTTTGATTTTAAAAGAGTTTCCCTGAGCTAAAGTACAACATTATGAAGATTTAAAACTACAAGTACTTCTAGTATCTGTATAATAATTATATTTATACAATGCAGTCTGCGTTCCCAGTAACGTTCCAATTTATAATATAAAATTCCATAAAATTTGAAATTGATATCTGTTGTTGGCCACCAACTTTCCTGGCTGTCGCGCTGTCTGTAGGCAACAGGACGAGGGAGTGCTTCTCTATAATTGAGGAAAATCACCTGCCCTTTTTCTTAGCGATTGGGTTTTCTTTATTAAAAATGCTCCTTTGGTCTAGGCTTTCGATTTTTATTCGCAGCTTCCCAACTTATAATTTCACAATGTTTGTTTTATTTGATAACTTATAACTTAACTTCACTAAGTTTGTTCTATTCGATAATTTACAACTTCACAATGTTTATTCTTTACTTTTTTATCTGACTGTTAAGATTCCTTACCGTTGGTCGGGGGAATCTTAGCAGTTGTTCTTTTAAAAATCGATTGAAAAATACTGCCCCGATCATACAAATTGATCGAGAATTTATACTTACAGATTGCGCCATCTTCTTATGATCAACAGCTAGAATTCCTATTTACTAGAGACCACGCCCCCTTTACGTAAAGTCTCTAGCGAATCGCAGACGCAACAAGACATTTTGAGTTTTCCCCTCCGGGAAATTCTTATAGGAATTAGCGAGTATCTCTTCGATACTCGTTCTTAATTTATGTTTGTTCCTATCAGTTTTCAAGCTTTCCCCACTGAGAACGTTTGAAAAGAAAAAGTTCTTGAGTACTTAATGCTTTCGTTGCTTTCTTAAGACATTCCCCTCCGAGAATGCTTGAAATATTCTCATGTAAACAATTTCATGTATGTACATAGTATCTCAGTGGCTCAGCTGACCATATGTTGGGGTTTTTGACTGAGGAAGAGAAATTGTTTACTGCACTCATTTGTTATGCAATTTGATACGCTCGAATTTTAGCAATTGAGCGTTGCTATTTCCTCATGTTTGAGGAAGTAAAACAATTGAGTTTTTCTTTAGTTGCTTCACGACACATATGGCACATTTAGATTTTTATTTTGGTTACTTCGCAGCAACGATTATTAGGAAATTCTGACGGCCGCCTTTTGTAATGTGTATTACTGGCTTGACTTGATTATCACATGTCTTGCGTGCTGCTTTTTATGTCTCTTTTTCCATATTTTTTAGGGAAAGTATATTTTATCTTTTCTAGGGAAAATAATGAGTGGCTGAAATGTTCTAGATGCTATAAGTATGCAAAAAATGGGTGTTTTTCGGGGTTTTGGAGCCGCCACTCATTACACCATCCCCCTAGGAAAAGAAAATTCAGGGAATTTTCGAAAATAAAAAAAAACAGAGTGAATGCGTTTCTTATTGCTTGCTATTTAATCAGAGAAGACGCTTCTTAACCTATTGGCGTTTGTTTGCGTTTATTACAAATTTGATTTAATTACGTTCTATGTATAAAAAGGTAGGCAATTATGCGTTACTTAGACTTAGTTACATTCTAGTATTTTGTATATAAAAAGGTGGATAATTAGGCGTTATTTAAACTTGTTCACTTATTTATTACATGAAAAAAAAATCGTTATTCCATACTACGCTCATTTGGCTATGTCTACAATGTTATGGGGATAAAACTTATTTGCGTAAAGAAAACTTGCAATCTTAATCTTGGTGTATAAAAATTCTAGTTTTGTAGATTAATTCTATTTGCATATATCTAGGCGTTTGGCCACAAATTGCTATATTTTAACAGTATAAATCATGATATTATTATAAACTTTTGTTGCGCTTATTACTTTTATCCTATCTTAATTTAATTATATTATTATTTTTATTTGCGACTTACATTTTGTTATTGTAATTTTGTATATATGATTAATTAAAAAGAAAAAGACTCTCTCTCTCTTGCATACGAGCTTTTGCATTTGTTGCGAGTGTGCTTTTTGTTTATGCTTTTTAGCTTTATTTTATATTTCTGACCTTAACCTTGTATGGTTATGCGATAATCGCTTTCTGCTGCCTCATTAAGCTCTATAGACGGGCTTTCTGTGTATATATGTTGCGTTCTGTATTTTTTTATGAGCTTATACATGCTGTAGGTAAGCATTATAGCTGCAAGTAAGTATAATGTAGTGTAATGATGCGGAATTACTTGGTGATGTTTTAATACTTCTTGGTGCTTTTGTTTTTCGATAGCGGCACTGCGTTGTGGCAACTCTTGATCGTTGTGGAATTTTACTACCTGTACTTGGAACTGTATGGGGCTTTGTTGTTGTGTGTATGTAGGTATCTCGTACGTGAGGTTGATTGAAGGTATGTAATGGCTATTTAACTCAAGTTTCTTGACATTGTGAGCTTGGATTATTAAATCTTTGGTTCGTAAGTAGCATCCTACAGATAATTCAAACACACCAGTATTGTTTAATTGGTGGGGGGTTATTTCACTGTTACATACAGTGTCAACCACTACAGGCTCTTTCATTGAGAACAACCACTTGTTGGGTTGGGCAAGTTGGATCCAAAAATCCTATTTGGGCACAGTTTGAATTTCACAGTGAGGAGGAATAATTTTTGAATATTTGAGAAGATCTATCTCGCATAAATTATTACTGGAATGTACATTAAATATCGGGTGTACGATGCGACAAAGGTAGTGGGTTAAATCTGAAGTTTGGCAGTTTTGTAAATCAAAATTATTTAAAGAATAATAATGTTCTCTGTTATAATCTATTACAAGATATTCGAGAGAGGGTTTTATGTAGGCAAAATTATCTTTATGTGCCGTGGGGAATGGGTATACCTTCAGTAGCTGATAATTATCTCTGAAAGGTAACGGGAGTTTGAGGAGAAAAATTATTTTATTGTTAATGACTGCTGTTCGTACATTACTAACTTGGTAAATCTGTAAGAGATCGTTTTTCTCTTTATTGATGGGTAGAATAAGGGAGTTGGATATTTCTTTTTGTATAGTCTCTAATATATTTCTCATTTGTTGGGGTGTAATAATTGAAGGATGTGGTTTTCCATGTCGCACGTCTGTAACTAGATCGATGAGGATATTTTGTACGTTTTGATACCTAACCATCATTAAGGCGGTTAGAGAGACAAGTGTCTCTAATTCTATGGTGATATTTTGCTTGATGTTCTCGCTGATTAGGCGATAACTTGCTGACATTAGACTATCTAATTTCTTGTCTATGTGGATAAATTGTTCCTTTATGGCATAACGGGTTTTGTTAAATATATTCACTGTGGTGTCTATGATCAGTGTTTGATTCTTGATCAATTCTAATAAATGATCGTCATTGTCCCGAAGGTTTTCTATGTGTTGGTTAATTTGGATCGCATCATCCTCATCTAAAGTTCCAAAAAGAGTTTTACTGAGTGTACCTACACCATTGAATACTCCGCGTTTATATCTGTTGTTTTGTTCTGTTAATAATAGTGAATTTTGTCTAAGAACATGAGTGAGTGTGTTTAATTGATATGTGATATCGCCGCAGAGAGGGAGTTTATTGTGTTTATTTTCTATTATGTTACAGAATTTCTGAGCTAATTCTGTACAATTAGTAAGCTTCTCGAGCTCGAAATTGAAATCTGTTAAGTCATAGTACACTATTACCTGCCACTCGTTGCTATACAGGCCTACACGTCCTACTTCTTCAAAGTAGATTCCAGGGCTTGATTCTAGTGGGGTGATCTTTAATGAGCAGTCGACTACTGGTACACATGCACAAAGTACAAGAGCGGTCATCAGGGTGATGGTCCTGAGATAAGAGTTTGGATTAGGTTTCATTCCAGAAATAGTTTAAGATTATTATTATGTACAGTTTTAAGCTTATTCCCTATTCTAATCGTAGAGTTTTCCGTTGAGTTCATTTTTATTATTTCGTAGGGTCCTGTCCATAAGGGAGACAATTTATTCTTTCGCATATGATTTTTTAATAGGACCTTGTCACCGAGACAAATAGATTTTTCCTTTGAGGTTTTATCATACGAAACCTTTGATTTGTTTTTGAATTTAATTAAGTTTTCTTTGGCAATCTTATGACTATGCTGTAGTCGGGCTTTTAATTCATTACTATAATTATCATAATTATAGCATAATCCGGGATCTGATTTTACAATGGAGGGTATTCTCGGTGGATATCCATATACAAGTTCATATGGGGTGAAATCTGTACTGGTGTGAACGCTGGTTTACGTAGTGACGCAAATATTCTGCCAACGTCCGATGGCTTCTTTCTAAGGCGCCATTAGTTTGAGGGTGGTAAGGTGTTGTGTGTAATTTCTTTATCTGCAATAATTTGCACATGAGTGAACATTTCGCTCAAGAAATTGGAACCTTGATCCGTTAGTACGGATTCCGGGATTCCGTGTCTGCAAACAATGTTTGTTACAAAAGCTTCGGCCACTGTTCGGGCTTCTGCATTATGCAATGGTATAGCCTCTGTATATTTTGTGAGGTCATCCTGAAAGGTTAGGAGATATTTTTTACCTTCATGACTCACTGGTAATGGACCAACGATATCTAGAGCGATTCTTTCGAATGGCTTAGAGCTGGTTGTGGTGATCTTCATTGGTATTCTGGGGTTTTTGCTCAATTTATTAGTTTGGCAAGAATCACACATTTTTATGTATGTTTCAACATCCCGTGTTATACCTGCCTAAGTATACATTGTTTGGATTTTTTTTAATGTTCTTGTAACACCTTGGTGACCACCTATAAGCGTGTTATGGCATACTCTTATTATTTCCTTTTGTTTTTCACTATCCGTGACAATGATAATTTGCGAAAGGAATGGAGTTACTTGGATCTTTTCAAATATCAACGAAATCAGAGTTTTGAGCTCGAAGTGTATTCTACTATCAGCCTTTGGTATGTACATATTTATTTCCTTCTGTCCATTTTCGGTACAATGATTTCGTAGCTTTAACAATGACTCGATTAATTCATTGTAGTCTTGCTTATTTCGCATAGGAAAGGTAATTTTGCACATGACAAAGGTTTGCTTCTTGTATAAGTGTGCTGTTAAGCCTGAGTTTGGTATATCTAATGAAGGGAAAATTTCCTTTAACTGATCTTCGGTGTGGTTATCTGTATTTGGTAGTAGAAAATACTTATAAGAGATACCTTTTTGGGTGATTAGGTTCTCTATCTTTTCAGTCATGAAATTGATATCAGTATGAGGTGAGGATACATATTTATTATAGATAAACTCCACGGAGTCTGATTTGTCTATGAGTTTTTGCGGAAACTTTGCTTGGTTTCTTGTTACTACATTTATAAGTTTTGACTCTTCTTTCGGCTCGGCTTCGTTTGGAACTATGCGACTCAGAGCATCTGCGTTTGCATTTAGCGATCCGGGTTTGTGATGGATTTTATAACCGTATTCCTTTAGCTTTATTCTCCAGCGCATAAGGCGAGAGGAGGAATCTTTTAAATTCATAAGCCAGATCAAAGTGTTATGGTCTGTTATGATATTGAACCTCCTTCCAGAAAGGTATGGTCGAAATTGTCCACGGCGTATACGATTGCAAGAAGCTCCTTCTCGATAGTCGAATATCTAGTTTCTGCAGGGTTTAAAGTCCGACTGGCGTAACAAATTGGTCGATCTTTACCAATCTTACCCTGAGATAAGATAGCACCTAAAGCAACGTCACTTGCGTCCGTAGTGACATTGAATTCTTGGTCGAATTCTGGATATGCAAGAATGGGTGCAGCTACTAATTTACCTTTGAGGATTCTAAAAGACTCATCGTAAAAACTATCCCATTTGAATGGTGTATCCTTTTTCAGTAGAGCTGTTAGGGGCTTAGCCAGCTTTGAAAAGTCGGGAATAAAACGCCTGTAATAAACAACAAAACCCAAAAAGGCCTTAATATCCTTGGCTTTCTTAGGAGTTGGGTAAGTTTTAACGGCTTTTATTTTCTCCGGGTCTGGGGATACGCCTTGCTCACTTACGACGTGTCCAAGATAAGCTATTTCTTTTTGCAAGAAGTGACATTTGTCTAGCTGAAGCTTGAGCCTATGTTCTCTTAGTCTTTTGAATACCTGTATAAGCTTGGCATTAGGTCTTTTAAATTATAGCCGTAGATGACTATATCGTACAGGTAGACAAAACAGTGAATGCCTTGGAGACCTGTAAGAGCGGTATTCATTAACCTTTGAAACGTGGCTGGGGCACCCTTTAAACCGAATGGCATCCGGTTGAAGTTAAAGTGACCAAATGGAGTACTGAAAGCTGTTTTATCTTTATCCTTACTACTCATAGGAATCTGGTGGAAACCTCTAGCTAGATCCAGTGTCGAGAAATACTTAGACCTTCCTAACTGATCCAATATCTCTGTTATATTGGGTAGAGGGTAAGCATCTCCGATAGTTACTTCATTTAACCTTCTGAAATCAACGACAACTCGCCATCGCTTCTTGCCGGTTTCGTCTGGTTTCTTTGGAACTAACAGTAGTGGAGAATTCCACGGGCTTCGACTTGGGCTAATAATTCCTTTCTCTAGCATGTCATTTATTTGACGATTTATTTCATCTTTTTGGGATTCAGGCAAACGATATGGTTCACATATACCGGCCCTGTATTACTGAAAATGGGTATTTCGTGGCTAGCAGCATCAGTGCATGTAAGGTGATCTCCTTCAAAGAAGAACAAATCATTAAATTCGCGGCTGATTTTAAGAACAGATTGCCGTTCTTCTAGGTTACAGTGCTCCAGAGCTAAATGGTTCTCTAATTTATGTAACCGATTTACTACAGGATCTTGATCATAATTTATTTGGAGCACCTTGTAATCTCTCAGGTCCTCCCAAATGGGTTTAATATCTAGAACATCTAATTTTACTAATTCTGATGTGGAGTTCATCATTAATAAACTTGCAACCTTGTTTTTAGAGCTTACTATTGTATTCCCTATATAAACGCCTGGCTGTAATTCTTTCTTTGGGCAAAAAGCTTCTCCGTTTCTTTCTATGGGTATTGCTACAATTACTTCTGAGCGAGGAGGAAGGTCAATAATGTTCGGGGATGAAGGGTTATTGCTTATTTCTGGATTACTATTGGGATAGTCCATTTTTTCGGCTTCCCATTGTGTACTCATTATATTTGCTTGATCATCTTTATTATCATTACTCAACGTAATTTGTGTAATTTTCCCTTCTTTGGGGGATTTTGTTTCTCAAAAAACTCCTTTCCACAGGCCACAGTCTTAGCATCGTGTACTTGTGGTGGATACAACTCATTTGACTGTTTCTTGATTTTATCTTCCCTTGAGACATCTTCTCCTGTACAACTCACATCGACAGTAGAATCCGTCGATTTAATTTTCGAATTTTCACTTACCGAATTGGACGGGATTTTAGATGTTCTAGGTAGATAGTTTACAATTATTATGAAAAGGTAATAAAATACTTGGATGATCATTCTGAAATTTATAGACTGTTGAGCATTTGAATCTAAATTTCCTTTTCGTAATTCCGTTTGTTTACTTAGTTCCAGATCGCTAATTACCTTTTCCTCCTTCATGATTTTATTATTTTTATTGACTGCCATCATATCACCTTTCATTTCCCTTTCCCTAGGTATTTTACTCCTCAAACAAACATCCAGACACATGTCTGAGTAATTTATTGCGCAGTTGTATTCTTTCAGGAAATCGTTCCCTAGAATACCGTCGCAAGGTAGTTTACTGCCTTCCGGGATTATATGAAATGGGTGATTTAAATTGAACTCGCTTCCTTGTATGACCAATGTAATTTCACCATAAGTAATTCCGTAAGAAGGAAAACTATCTCCAGCCAAGGTAGTGATAAAACAGCGTTTATCCTCGTACACAAGTGCCTCGTCGTGGGTAGACTCAGCTTTTATCAAGCTGATTTCATACCCTGTATCGAGTATGAATGTAGCTGGGGTATTTATTGAGAAGTTTACTGGAATTGTCACTGTCAAGGAATGGTTAAGAGCCTTTATAGGTACCCTTAATTTCGTAAAAACCCTATGATCACTTATTGGGGATTTTCGTGAACAATTGCTTGAGTAGTCATATGGCGGGAAGGTTCGTCGTCCGATACCTCCCGCGTAAACTCGTTTTTCGGATATTGATTCCGTGCATCTGACCATCTGACTTGTCTAAAATTTGTCGGTTGGCTATGGGGAGTATTTCCTTGACGGGGGATTTGTTGCCTCGGAGAGAATTGCGTTCGATCTCTGTCCAAGTTTGATCGCCTTGTCCGTTCATCATAGAGCCGGCTCCGATATTCATTTTGCCTGTGATTAGGCTTATGGCAATAGCTACAGATTACTCTATTTACTTCTCTTTTAACATTAGGGAAAGTAAAAAACATTGGGAGTTGTTTTCTCTTAAAACAGGTCTCTTTATTATAACCCTTTTTGCCACAATATTCACAGACATTCGGTGAACTTATGCGAGACGCGCTTTGATGTGCATCCTCGATTCTGTGTGAATGTTCACTAGCAAAAGTGATTATCTTTTGTAGTTCGTTTTCAGATCGAGCTTTTACAATTGTTTTCAATTGTTCATTCCTAAGGCCATCTTCAAATGCACGTACAGCATTTTGTTCGTTTTCCTTGAGTAAATAATTTCTCGAGGTGGCTTCTGTTGCTTCGTTGAAAGTGGCTGAATTCAAATCAGATAACGCTTTCGTTATCTTATTTGCAAACGACGTCAGATCTTCACGAGTACCTTGCTTAAGGCGCATTAGCTCTCCTTGTATAGCCACTCGCGGTCTTTTTTCTCGAAATTGGGCTTTCAACTCTGCTTTGAGTGTATCCCAAGAAGAAAATTCTTTGAATCTCAACAGATCGTACGCGGGACCTGTCAGCTTTGTTTTCACAATGGTGAGAAAAATATTTTGGTCTGGGACAGTCTTGGCTTGCGTGAATAA
Source organism: Dioctria linearis (assembly GCA_963930735.1). Classification (NCBI taxonomy): domain Eukaryota; kingdom Metazoa; phylum Arthropoda; class Insecta; order Diptera; family Asilidae; genus Dioctria; species Dioctria linearis. The sequence continues at coordinate 152,922,479 of OZ005741.1, forward strand.
CAAGTCACAGCAATTAGTGAAACGGTGTAGATCTTCGGTTCTGCCATGGAACTCGGGGGCCATACTCCGTGCATCAGTCAGGGATATTCTAAGATCCGCGGCTGTGCCTGTGCCTTCTGTGTTTTGATTTCCAGGCGCCATTTTTGAGGGTTTAGTGGTTTTTAAAAACCGTGCAGCTCGAGCCAAACGAGTTGCAGAAAGCCTGTTACTGTGGGCTGAATAATTTCTAGCGCGTGTCGCTACAATTTTGAAGGTAAAAAGATGGAACTTGCACTCAAACCTTTTTCCACTTCACTTGTTATATTTAATGAACAATAATAAAAAAAAATTTTCATTTAACACGAGGGTTGGCTCGAAGCGCCCTGTGTAAAAAGAAACTTCGGGGTCTGAATTAAACTTTATAAAAATTTTGTCTTTTTTTTTTAAATACTAAAGAGAGGGAGTTTTAATGCTAGTAACACAAGGGTTGGCTCGGAGCGCCCTTTGTACTTGAAAATGCGGAACTTTATAGAATTTTAACTTTTGAACACTAAACCTGTTACTGTTAGTAGCTCAGACTGATTATTTGAATGAGTGAAAGCAAATTTAGCATGAAAAAAAAACAAAATACAAAACAAAATGCAGGACACGATCTGGCACTTAATCTGGGTGAATATTTAACCTCTTTTTTTTTATATAAAAAAAATTTATTATACGCGTAATGCGACTGAGAGAGAGTTTTTTGTAGAGTTACATATATGGTTCATTTTTCAAAAAAAAAATTTTTTTATATATATATTTTCACTTCTATAATATTTATATATGGTATAATAGTAAAATATAAGAATATAAGAATTTTTTTTTTTTTAAATCGTTAATTAATTAAGTTCTAAAAAGAATTTGACTTACTGCTGCTTCCTCATGATGATAATGGTTTCTGTTCTTTTTGTAGCTTTATTTCTGGCTCCTCACTGGCACTATTATTTCTCACTTGCACTTTATTTAAAAATTTTTCCGCTTTGCTGTATCCCCTCGTTAATTTGCTCCTTCGTTTTTGCTCGGTTTACTGGTTGTAGTTGCTGTTAAGCACTTTTCGTACTTCTTCGTACGTGTCGAAGTCGCACGTTATTTCGTCATCGTCAGGGTTGTTTCTTCTGAGTATAGCTTGGTATACTTCTTCTGCAGAGCCCTCGTTATTTAGCAGGTAGGACAGCTCTCTGTCTCAAGGATCATCTTCGGCGTCACTGGTCCCAGATTCGATGTCAATATCGCTGTCTTCTCCTTCGAATTCAAGATCCTCGAATTCGCTTGGATCCTCTTCGAATTCTACGTCCTCAATGATTTCTTCAATGACGTTGACGTTTTCCTCCGCCTCTTCCGCGAGTAAATCTTCTTGGTGCCTAGGATAGCACATGGAGTGGAGATTTTCTTCTTCCGTTACTTAGGTGATATTCTCCTTCTGAGAACACACGTGGAAATCGGCACCGCTGCCACCAATTTTTGTCGCGCTGTCTGTAGGCAACAGGACGAGGGAGTGCTTCTCTATATTTGAGGAAGATCACCTGCCCTTTTTCTTGGCGATTGGGTTTACTTTATTAAAAATGCTCCTTTGGTGTAGGCTTTCGATTTTTATTCGCAGCTTTCCAACTTATAATTTCGCAATGTTTGTTTTATTTGATAACTTATAACTTAACTTCACTAAGTTTGTTCTATTCGATAATTTACAACTTCACAATGTTTATTCTTTACTTTTTTATCTGACTGTTAAGATTCCTTACCGTTGTTCGGGGGAATCTTAGCAGTTGTTCTTTTAAAAATCGATTGAAAAATACTGGCCCGATCATACAAAATTGATCGAGAATTTATACTTACAGATTGCGCCATCTTCTTATGATCAACAGCTAGAATTCCTATTTACTAGAGACCACGCCCCCTTTACGTTAAGTCTCTAGCGAATCGCAGACGCAACAAGACATTTTGAGTTTTCCCCTCCGGGAAATTCTTATAGGAATTAGCGAGTATCTCGTCGATACTGGTTCTTAATTTATGTTTGTTCCTATCAGTTTTCAAGCTTTCCCCACTGAGAACGTTTGAAAAGAGTTCTTGAGTACTTAATGCTTTCGATGCTTTCTTAAGACATTCCCCTCCGAGAATGCTTGAAATATTCTCATGTAAACAATTTCATGTATGTACATAGTATCTCAGTGGCCCAGCTGACCATATGTTGGGGTTTTTGACTGAGGAAGAGAAATTGTTTACTGCACTCATTTGTTGTGCAATTTGATACGCTCGATTGTTAGCAATTGAGCATTGCTATTTCCTCATGTTTGAGGAAGTAAAACAATTGAGTTTTTCTTTAGTTGCTTCACGACACATATGGCACATTTAGATTTTTATTTTGGTTGCTTCGCAGCAACAATTATTAGGAAATTCTGACGGCCGCCTTTTGTAATGTGTATTACTGGCTTAGCTTGATTATCACATGTCTTTCGTGCTGCTTTTTATGTCTCTTTTTCCATATTTTTTAGGGAAAGTATATTTTGTCTTTTCTAGGGAAAGTAATGAGTGGCTGAAATGTTCTAGATGCCATAAGTATGCAAAGGTGTGCAAAAACTGGGTGTTTTTGGGGTTTTGGAGCCGCCACTCATTACATGGCGAGCAATTGTGTTGGGAAGCATTTGTGTGGCGAGCAACTTTCCTGGCGAGCAATTGTGGGCGAGCAACTGTGGGTGAGCAATTGTGGGCGAGCAATTGTGGGCGAGCAATTTTCCGCACACCACAATCTATACCAAATCTTATCCATACCCAGTAAATATGAGAAGCGAAGTAGACCAGCAAAAAAAACAGCTCTTGCAGGATGGAATTATAAAACCATCTAAAAGCCCGTACAATTCACCAAACTGGTTTGTCGACAAGAAAATGGACGTTTCAGGTGTTCGCAAGTATAGGATGGTCATAGACTTTAAAAGACTAAGTGCGGTGACCATATCCGATACATACCCGGTACCAGATATATCAAACACTATAGCTAGCCTTAGAAATTCGAACTACTTCACCACAATTGACTTAACGTCTGGCTTTCACCAAATTCAGATGAAGGAAAAAGACATACCCAAAACGACGTTTTCAACAATGAATGGGAAATACGAGTTCACTAGACTACCGTTTGGACTCAAAAACGCCCCAGCAATTTTTCAAAGGATGATAGACGATGTGCTAAAAGACTATATTGGGAAGATCTGCTACGTCTACATCGACGATATAATAGTATTCGGGGGACAGACTGAAAGGGAACATCTTGCAAATGTTGAAAAAATATTTCTAAAGCTTGAAATGGCCAACTTGAGGGCGAATTTAGACAAAACTGAATTCCTGAAGTCAGAAACCGAATTTTTGGGCTACATAATAGCGAATAAGGGCATCAAACCTGACCCTAAAAATATTCAAGCCATCCTAAAAATTAAACCACCTGAAAATCTGAATGAGGTAAAAAAAATTCTTGGACTTATAGGCGTTTTATAAGGGACTTCGCAAAAATTCCAAAGCCATTGACACACAAGTAAAGGCGAGTCAGTCAAAAAAGGTAAAACACTTCAAACACTTAAAAACGGTGCTTTCTTCATAAGAGGTATTAATTTTTCCCGACTTCGAGAAGGCATTTATTCTGACAACGGAAGCGTCAAATCACGTCGTTCTATCTCAGGGTGAGATAGGAAAGGATCGCCCAATTACCTTCATCTCTAGATCACTAAACCGATCAGAGGAAAACTACGCCACAAATGAAAAAGAACTGCTAGCAATCGTGTGGGCTCTAGATAATCTTCGAAATTATTTATATGGGGCAAAAAAAATCAAGATACTAACAGATCATCAGCCGCTAACCTTTACCTTAAGCAACAGAAACAACAACGCTAAACTTAAGAGATGGAAGGCGAAAATAGAAGAATACAATTATGAACTGATCTATAAGACTGGGCGTACCAACCAGGTTGCTGATGCTTTGTCAAGACTAAAGTTGGAGGCCAATACTATAACTTCCTCATCGAAAGATACGGCACATAGTGACGCTCTAACCTCTTCATCGACAGAGACAGCACATAGTGATGCTCTAACCTCTTCATCGACAGAGACAGCACATAGTGCGGATGAAGACAACACTTATTAATTCCTCATTGTGAAGCCCCAATAAACGTGTTCAAAAATCAGATAATCATCAGTGAAGGTGGTGGAGTTTCTGCCTACGAAAAACCCCATCCGGGGTACGACAGACACTTCATCAGCCTGCCTGAAGTGAATAAAGAAAATCTGACACGAGTCCTAAAGGAAAAACTCCAGCCAACAATAGTAAATGGTCTCAAAGTTCCAGAGAAATTCATTCAAACGGTACAGAACATCTTTAAAGAACACTTGGCAAACTACAGGGTACGCATTGCACAACGAATGGTACAAGATATCAACAGCGAAGAGGAAAAATTCAGAATTATCCAACAAGAACATAGGAGAGCTCACCGAAACTGGAACGACAACAAGGAACAGATCCTTGAAAAATACTATTTTCCACAGATGGCAAAAGAAATAAGAAAATACAGCGGAAACTGTGACATTTGTAATGCCAATAAGTATGATCGACACCCAAATAAACCAGAACTGCAGGAAACTACGATCCCAAGTTACGCGTCGGAAATACTTCACATCGATATCATTGAAATAAAAAATGTGAAATTTATCAGTTGTATCGATAAATTTTTAAAATTTGCAAAATTATTTCAAATAAACGATAAATCTGTTTTGCACCTGAGAGATAAAATTATTAAGGTCCTACTCTACTTTACAGCACCAATAATCCTCGTAATGGACAATGAAAAGAGTTTCATTAGCCCTTTTATAACATATTACCTGAAAACCTTAGGTATCGAGACATATTTAACACCGTCGCAAAGAAGTACGCTGCCTACAAGAGGAATATAAGGATCTGATCCTAAAGGAACTAATTAATATAGCCGTAGATAGATATAACAACACTATACACTCAGTAACGAATAAGAAGCCAAGCGACATCTTTCTTGGCAAACTGCAACGAATAAACTACCAAAATTTCGTCGACTTCAAAACCAGGGTCAATGAGGACTTAATGGGAAGAATAGAAAAAAATCAAAAAAATAAAATTAGAAGAGAAAACTTGAAAAGAAATAAACCAAAAACCTACAAACCCGGCGAAACAATTTACATTGCAGTCAAACAAATCCAGGGAAAGAATAAACCAACATTTAAGAAAGAAGTAGTTGCAAAAGCCAATAAGGTTACTGTTATCACAGAATCCGGCAGAAGAATACACAAAGCACAAATTAAAAATATACCTAACTAAACTTCCTTCCTCTCTCCCTCTTTCTTTTCAGATTACCATTTTTGATGATGGCGACGTCGTTTACCATTTACGAGTGCAACACACCGATAGTTACACTAAAATCGAGAGAAGGACGAATTATAAATGGCAATTTCAACCTGGTTCACGTAATAAACCTAACTAATTACGAAGATATTGTTAGGAAGATACTACCAACGATACAAATGGTCAGCCCCAAAAACATTCTTAAACCCCAATTACTCCACCAGGTACATCAAATTAACATCTTACTGGCAGAACTCAAATAGCAACCACAAAGGAACCGACGGTCTATCAATTGGATTGGTTATGGATTGCAGGGAATCCAGACGCTTCAGACTGGGACGAACAGTACAAGATTAACGAAGGACTGACGAACACTGTTAACCAAATCCTTCGAGAGTACAATAAGATCGCCGAACAATTAAATGAAAACTCTATGGAAGAACTTCAACAAGCAATGTTCAACAGGCTCAGTATAGTAAAAGAAAAACTAAAAGAAATCGTACGAGCCACCCAACTGGCTAAAGTGGGAATCATCAACACCAACCTATTAGATAAAGAGGAAGTTGGCCATATCATAGCAGAAGTCGAGACACTTCCGTACTCAAACGAGATAGAAGCCATAGAATACGCAGAGCCAAAAATGATAGTGAAAGAATCAACCATTCTTTACGTGTTATCAAAGCCGAAAACCAACAATAAGGAGTACAACCGCGTAGCAGTGAGACCTATGACAAAAAACAACAGGCAAGGTTACGTTGAACATAGCGAACTTTTCATTAATCAGCATGAAATTTTCGGCATAACCGGAAAGTGTTACAATTTCAAGGATGCAACCATCTGCAAAAATCGTAAATTAAAAGAACTGCCAAGCGATCATTGTATAGGCCAACTCTAAAAAGCCAGCACGCTGGATGCGAGTACCAGTTCAACCAGAATGAAGAAATCGAAACACTTAACGACAACACTATGTATCTGAACAACTTTAACGGCGAGATCATTCAGAACAAGACGAGTAGACATCTAAATGGTAGCTTCCTGATCCAAATCTACAACGAGACTATAAAAATCAATAACAACACATTCAGTACCAGGGAGCTAAGGACATTCCAAATATTGGCATCAGTCCTACAACGTAATATAACCGAGAACGGAACTAAGCTAGACCTGGGGTACCTGCACAACCTACATCTAAAAAATGTCGAAAAACTACGGAAGCTGTTTAGTAACGACAGATCTCAACTATAACCGATGTTGGCACAATAACCATCATTGCCATCGCTATCATTCTTCTCGTCAGGAGGTTCCGGAAAAACTGACAACAACTTGTTCTAAGACCTGAGGTAGTAACGGATACACGGGAAACCACTTATCCTGGACTGCAGCCTATCAGCTTGAATTTCTGAAGCCAACGGGACGCGGACCTTTGAAGGGGAGGAGTTATCATAACACGCATAACAACAATAGTAACATGGTAACAAATTTAATATAATGTAAAATCAAATAAATTGCAAACGCAGTTATGTAGAATAGACAATTTTTGGTAAGTCACGTTGACTGACCAACAAGTATCGATACCGGATACGTGTTGCAATTTATTTGAATCCATTGAAACAATATTATTTTTTAGTTATTCGGCTTTTTCTTTGTCCAATGAAATATATAAAATTATTGTCAAATAAGCAGAAAAGTTCTTAAAGGTAGAAATTAATTAAGGTAGAAATTAAGAATTGTTCAGTTTTACGAGAGCTTTGAAATAAATCGGTCTTTACATTGAAATTAGTTTTTTTTATCTCCTCCAGAGAAATATCATAACTTCTATAAGTGGAAATAAAATAAATAAATAAATAGGATAAATGTGAGTAGCTGTAAGACTACCAAACAACTAGGTATAATTCAATCTAAATATTATTCACTTCCTTCTATATTATCTTAGAAGCATTATATATAAAAAATAAAAGGTATTATAAGAAGGCAAAGAAAAAAAATAAAAAAAAAACAAATGATGCCAGGGAATAAATTACTTTTCAAAATGAATTTTAATTTCAATAGAAATAAAGAAAAAAAAAGGAAGACAACTAATCATAACGTAAGTTAACAGGTCAGCTGCCTATGCCCCCACGACACGCGCCGTGTTCATTTCCTGTCAACAAAATCATCAAATTACTATTTAGCAGAAATAAGCATTTTTAATAAATATTTCGTGTAATATTGTAAAAAAGTTTTCAGAATAAATTGAGTAGTTAACCGAATCGAATGGTTTTTATTTTTCATATAACAACTTAAAATTTTGCTAACTGGCTAGTTCAAATTAAAATTTGTCCGGGAATTATTATACGTAATCAAACAAAGAATCTTCATTCAACAACAATTAGCAGTGAAACCTAGTTCAAAAATAATAATAATTTCCTTTTTCTATTTGAAGTGCTTGTGACGAAAGCTCGTACCACGAGTAGGCCGCTAACAATCTTCAACGTAGTGGCTAAAAGGGAACTATACGTCTTCTCCAGCATCTTTTCTGCAGTATCGGTGTGAGTCAATTACCACGAGTAGGTAGGAGGCAATTTTAAAGCAGCAAGATAAAAGGACACGAATTCGACTCTTTCAAGCAACACCCGAAAGGTTCCATTTATTCTCGCTATTGGGAAAATTAAGACGTGCGCACCCACGCAATGAAAGTCTTATTTTTAATGTAAGTAAATTTAAACGAAAATATATTCTTTTTCTGAAGAAATAAATAAACTAGAAAGTGACGATAAAGATTATTCTAGTTAGTGGAAACTAATTAAGATATTCAGAAGTGCCTAGATTTAGTATTGAAAATTAAAAAGGCTAAATAAAAAAATTTCTAGGGTTTTTTTTTCATTTTTTAAAAGGAAATGAAGTGAATTAAAATTCTTTAAAACAAAATCAAGAGTTCAAGAATTAAAAGGAAAAGTTTAGGTGGAAACAAATCGGTTCCTTTTCTCTCTTCATTGAAAGATTTCAAACAAGAAACGTATTTATCTGAAATTGTTATAGACAGGAAAAATGGAACAAATTCAAAATGTGAGTAGTTGTTCTATGTATGTTCTGGCCCAACGTTGTAGCTTTCAGGATATCGCCACAGATGACGCCACCGCCGCTAGGTGGTTTGAGTCCATGTTAAATGTAGGTGTGTGTCTTGACTGTATTGATTTGTGTCTTGGATGTTGGGGATACGAGACCAGTTTGGGGATACGAGACCACTTTTAGTGCTCTCCAGCATAGGGAAATAGCATAGGATTTCGATTTTGTTTCTGAAGTTCGCTTATTTTTCATCTCGAATCTTGGGGATACCAGACCACTTTTAGCACTCTCCAGCATAGGGAAAGAGCATAGGATTTCGATTTTTTTCTGGAGTTCGCTTATTTTTCATCTCGGACTCGTAGCCTCTAAGTTGACATTAAGTTTTTCATCTCGAGTTTTGGGGATACGAGATCACCTTCAGTTCTATATATTTGTGAAGGGGTGTAAGCTTTATTGATAGAGGTTGCTGGTTAAGTTTGATCTGGTCTTGGAGGCTACAATTTGACCTTGAGGTGCCCCCCTCCTGTGTCTGGGTACTGGAGGTTGGCTGAGAGCTTTAGTGGCAATATCTGATACTGACTAGGACTGCCTGGGGTGTGTTGAACTGGGCTACGTTACCTGTACCATGGCTTGGGTAGAATGTTTGCGGCTTATGTGTATTAAGTATTGATGTGAAATACCCTAAGCGAATTATATCGGGGCTGTATACTTGTCAGCGGTACTACGGCTTTCTTGGATGTGTGGTACGGTACTCTTGGGTGTGTGAAGATTTTGCTTCACTAGTGCCCACACGTAGCAGCATGCTACGGTTTTAGGAAGTTTTTTGGTTCACTTCTGCCCACACGTAGCAGCATGCTACGGTTTTATGTGTCCACACGTAGCAGCATGCTACGCTTTTCTTGGATATGTGAAGTTTTTGCATCACTTGTGCCCACACGTAGCAGCAAAATGCTACGGGTTTCTTGGATGTGTGGTACGCCTAAATGTAGGCTTTTGTTGTTTTCAAGTGTTGCGCCTAAATGTAGGCTTTGATTTTGAATTAATATTAGTAATAATTAAAGTTAACAGTAGGAAATTTTTGTTCATGCCAATGGATTCTAGATGGTGGGTAGGTGGGGGTATTTATAATAATAGGATAGGGAGGGGGGTAATGAAATTTTCATCAGAAATCCCCTACGGGCTCTGGTGTTCGAGATATTAGCGTATTAATAATTCAATTTATTTTTGTTCATGATAATGGATTCTAGATGGTGTGTGGTGGGAGGGGGGACAAAATTTTCATCAAAAATCCTCTACAGGTTGGAACATGATATCACCTTGCATTGATGTTTTCTTAGCAAATTATTATTATTATTGGGTCCTGGGGGTGCGTGTTGATGTGAAATGCCTTAAGCGAATTTATACCGGGCCTGTATACTTGTCAGCTTGATTTTGTTATTAGTTCTTTACTTTAGTATGTGTGCCTGTGGTATGTTGGGCTGGGCTACAGGGTGGCTGAGGAAACCTAAGGCGTGGATGGAAGGTTGCAGCTGTGTATTTATGTGGATAAGAAATGTTGTGAAATACCCTAAGTGAATTAGTGTATTTAGTATAAGTAGTAATTCAAGTTAACCCTAGAATATTTTTGTTCATACCAATAGATTCTAGAAGGTGTCAGTGGGGGTTATAGTTATAGGGGTGAACAATTTTTTTATAAGAAATCCTCTACGGGCAATGGGTTTTGAGATATTAGCGATCTTGCATTTTGAGGTATAATTAATAGCACCTAGTAGTAATAATATATTTTTTGTCCATGCCAATAGTATTAGTACTATGGGGGGGGGGGGGATAAAATTTTCATCAGAAATCCTCTACGGGCTATGGTTTGAGATATTAGCGATCTTACCTTCTCACGTGTAATTAATATTAGTAGCTCAAAAACAAAAAAACAACAACAACTATAACCTAAGTTGTGGATTAAAGATTTGATGATATTAATCTGTCGGTGTCTTTTATAAACAAGATTGCACCATATGATCATATATCTACAAATAGATCAGGCGAAGTTGATTGGGGCGACTGTAGGTAGGTATGTTCACTTAGATAAGTAATGGAAAGTATTAAATGTGTAATTTTGCTCTTCAGGTGGAATGCTTCTAATTTTATTCCCTGCATAAAAAAATTCGCACATTCCAGCAAAGTAAACAAATTCGAAGTTGAATAATGTAAACAAACTCGCACAGCAGCCGAGTAAAGTAAACAAATTGAGCAATTTATGTTTTTTAATGTAAGATTCCCAATTTCTTTAGCTGAAAACAACAACAACTGACATTAATCTGTAGGATATGATGTCTTAGATGAGTAGTGGAAGTTATAATTCAAAATTTCTTTTGCCGAAAAACAACAACAACAACAACTATAACGTAAGTTGGGGTCTGTAGGTGTTTTTTATTAACAAGAGTGATCACGTTATGATATTCGATGTGTAAAAATTGATCACGGCTGCTTGGGATGGTAAGACACATGAAATCATTAGAAGTAATGGAAATTAAAGTGTTAGAAAAGGTGGCCAGGTGGCTGGTAATTTGATATCTTGGGTAAACAAATATAGCCGAGTAAAGCAGACAAATTGAGCGATTAATGTTTTTTTGTATCAAGGAGCTTATATTGAAAAGTCTTACATTTTATGAAGAATTTTTTTTTATTTTCAATCAAATCTCTCAATCAATCATACTGTTATGCGATTTGATTAATCCCCGATATCATAGTTCACATGAAGCTGATAAGAATATGATAATTTTATCTTCATACTATTGGGACAGGTTGTTTACTTACCATTAAGTTGAGAGAGGGTCAAATTAAAAGCTTTGATAGAAAAATACTGTGTTATGATATTAATGTGGTATGATATGTTGTCTGAGGTGAGTAGTGGAAGTTGTATGGGATCTATGAATAAGCAATAAAATCCTAATTAGCAATCTCGCTGGATATTTATTCATCTTTGAATTGTAACGTATGACTTAGTACATGTAATATAAATTGAATTCCTCATTAACTATCGAAGATCCTTATAAATAATCAATAAATCGTAATAATTAAGAAAAACTTATAAATAATCAATAAATAATAATAATTAAAAAAAAAACTTATAAATAATTAATAAATCATAATCGCAATTAATGAAAATGAAATGAACGTAATCATCGACACAACCTCAATATACAAAATTAAATAATGAATAGTTTTATAAAAATAAAAGAAACAAATGTAATTAACGATGTCAATTAATTAAAAGCAACCAGAATGTGCAACATCTAAGACAAATTAGCTGTGGTCCAGTACTAAGGTCGATAGTGAGAAACCCTACGAATGTCCAAATTAAAATTCCCATCTAAAAAATATGGGGAATACTTTTTCTACGGACGTGGACGTGGGTCGAGGCCGTTTCCGGCGAGTCTGCGAAAAAAGAGTAACGAAGTTACGAGAAGCAGAACAATAGAAAAATTTTAAAAAAAGTTGAAGGTTTATTTTTAAAACAAAATTTAACGAGGAAAAGGAATGTGGAAAACTTGAACTCGCCCGCTGAAAATAGAAGTGCGAACGTAATTAGACCCTCAGCAGCCAATTAAGGCGAGACGCCCAAATTGGATAGCGAGAGCGCAGCACATGGACCGCGAAATTTCACCAAGCATCACCATATACACTCACTAACAATTAATTAAATATACAAAAATACTGCTATATAACAACCAACTAACAATTAATTAAATATATATAACAAAATTCTAATTATAACTAATTAGCTTAGCATTGTAGTTTAAGGACGGCCGTAGGGTTTTCTAGATTAAAATTGAAAAATCGAAAGTTATGCCCTATGTAAAAGGATCTTGGAGGCAAATTAAATGAAAGAACTATTCTCATGAGCATACTCAAACGGTTTTATTATTCATTAATAATTATCATGCGTGAATGTGATGGAACCCATGTAAGCCACAATTATCCATCCTTAGAAATATGGCTTACATTTTGGGGGCTCAACCGGGATCTTTTAGTCTGAATTATAATTGCATTTAAATTATTAACCTTATAAACTAATTATTTCTTTAAAATATATCCTCAATTACAATTCTAAGTGGAGAGAACAAAAATTGTTGACTCAAAGTGTAGCCCCACCGAAAAAAAGAGGAAAAAAGTAATTTTACCAAGTTCTAACAAAAAAAAACAAGGTTGCTGAATTTTGCAGTCATAATTACATGCAGCAGCTGCAAGCATGCCTACTGATTGTGCTGGCAAAGCCGGTCTTCATAAAGAGCAAGACATTTCAAAGCGGATCCAGTGATCATTAAGTTAATAAAGGTGATTCGTATTCCCTTTTAAAAAGTAAAAGAAAGTGTCATAAATTTAAATTTTATTTTCAATTTAGTATAAGTTGCATGTTATCAAACATTTCAGAATTGCATTGTTAGTATTTTCTGCCTCCAATAGGTTCACAATTTCACATGGTGCCTAGCGCTGTTCGATTCCCAGGGTGAGCAATAACTTCATTTAGTACAGTGTTTACTTAGTTGTTTATTTCAGTCAGTGCCACAAAGAAATAGTTATTCTCGATTCTGGTTGATTTATTGAATCCTATCAGCGCTAATTATTTACGAGTTCACATAAATTGTCAAATGGAATGAAATAGGTGGTAAGTGTCGCTTATTTTGACCAGTTGTTGCCTAGAAGTGACATATCGATTAGAATCACAAAGCATTAATTTTTCTAAAGAACTCTTAGATGTAATAATGCCTAATATGATTTGACAGCAATAATTTTAGAGCCCAATCTCTTGTTTTAAGAAGCCTGTAAAAGTGGCAGCCTATTTTTGCTGATTCATGCATGACGCTACGTTGTTGTTAAGTTTTTTTTTTACCATTTAGAATTATCAAAATAAATAGTTAACCTATATGAATTTAATTTATAATCAGTACCTAGGCGTAGTACATACATGTACATACATATGTACATCCCGAAAATGAATTATTGGCATCGCGTATGCAACGTTAATTTTTAATTTTCTTTTTGCGTGATTTCTGCGCTGGGCTGCATAATAGTACTGCAATTTACAATTATCGTGAGCTTTTTAACACTCGATTTGGTCGATTTTAGTGCTTTAGTAAGTCAAAAAAAAAAATGTACTATACATATATATAGATATCTACAAATGCGTAGTCATTCGCAATAACATATTCCGGCTTATGGCTGGCTTTGGTACTATCCAAGTATAATTGGGTATACATATTTAAGTACTTCCTTTTCGAATTACAATAGATTATTCAACGTTAACCTTCATAGTAAATAAAGTTAATGCAACCAAAATGTCCTTTCAGCTAATAGCGAGCTTTTGTGCTGACTGTGACATTAAGTATGAGATGCGCTGCCGAAATGTCCCGCCTGAAAATTATACCATGAAGGTAGATGCACGTGGTGGAGCAAACAATTAAAAAAGGAGGCACATACTGATCCCTCCTCTCTCGTAATTAAATCTTACCTGTCTTTTGATGAAGATCTCGAGTGCTGTGAAGAACTACTATCCGAATTAGGTGAAGATTGTAACTGCGAAAACTTTTACAGTGAGGTTGTCTCTGTTAGGTTGGGATTCCTTCAAAACCGGCTCAAGAGAATTTTTCCGTATGATACAGATAAAATTTCGCTAAAAGAGACCCTTAGGAAGAAGGCACAAGTTTTAATTCGAAAGCTCGAAATGGCTCAATACAAGAAGTGGAAGTCTAATTTTGTAAATGTGCCTAGTCCGAGTTCCTTCAGGGCCAGAGTGGAAAATTTAAATTTGGACAGAGAGGCAGAGGAGATTGAACATACCACTTACAATCCACCTGATATTGCTTCAAAAGGTGAGCCCGTGGCAAAGCCATTTGATGATCAAGAATTTGATAAATTCCCAAAAGGCCATCTAGGAGCCAATCTTAAAGGCGAACGTAACATGAATTCTACTATTGATCAGCATTTAAGCAAGATTAGGAATTCAGAGATCCCTTCTTATTTTCGAAATAACCTCCCAACCTATACAAGTGGGGATTAAAATTTACCGGCGATGATGACAGTTCAGCATCGTGTTTCCTACAACGTGTTGCAGACAATGCACGATCTAGGCATGTAAATGAGCTTAACCTTCTACACTCAATCTCAGATCTTCTAGATGGATCCGCGTTAAGATGGTTTGGTAGAAAGCGAGATACAATTTTAGATTATACAGAATTCGTAAAACGTTTCCTAAATGAATTCGAGCCGTTGCTGCAAACTGATCACTTGCTAGAGTTTTTAAGGAACCCTAAACAAAAGGACTCAGAGTCAATTGTCCAATATATTTCTTTTATGGAAGATCAATTCTTGCGCCTCCCACGAATCCCCCCAGAGAAGGACAGAGTGACCATAATAAGGCGGAATCTACGGCTTAAGCTTATACGTGCTTTGGCGCTTATGGAATTCGCTTCTGTTGACGACCTTGAAGAGAATCGTAGGAAAATAGAAGTGAGCGAAGCTCAAGCCAATGCTAATTTGGATAATTTTAAGAATTAGGGTGATTTCACTAGGCCATGGACCCACCATTCAAGTTTCGCATCGCGTACATATGGAAATCCGAATGTGAGATCTTATGAGCAAGATATTTCCAGACCAACGCGCCTTAGCTTCCAATCATTCTAACTCAAATTATTCAAATAACATTCGCCATACCACAAATATGAACAAAACCTTTAGAACCGGAAATTACGATATGGGAGCTAGCTTCCAAAATTGGAATGATAAGAGGGTCTCAAACCACCCGTCGAGGGATCACGCTACTAATAACAATAAAGTCATAAATATTAATTATGTCGACTCGCCTCAGTTAAAACAGTTAGAACCGTGGGGTTTTCATTATCCTAAGTCTATCCGAGATGATAGTTCCATCAACGCCATAAGAGATCAGGTTACATACGACGATAAGAATGTTAGAGAAAGCTCAACACGAGGAGCAAAATAACAATCGGAAAACCGAACAGGAGCAGTACCCAAATGGACCAGTACCGCTCCAAGCCCATCAGGTCCATTGAACCCACGCCCCTACCTTAACGTTCGAATTTTATGATCTGAAGTGAAGGGTCTCCTTGATTCAGGAGCAAATGTGTCTATAGTTGCTAACCCTGGAATAAAATTCTTAGAGGCTATGGAGTTATCACTGCAAAAGGGGGGAGGGGGGGCATTCCACTATAAGAACCGTAGATAATTCTCATCATGAAATAATTGGATACTTTAACGTTCCCATTGAATTTAAAAGGGAGTTAAAGATAATAACAATGTTGGCAGTCCCAACGTTACCACACAAATTTATCCTTGGAATCGATTTATGGAATGCATTTCAATTAACTTTAGAGCGCAGATCCGGTATAGAATGGGTTTGCTACAACCTTTCCATTAATGAAAGACCCATTGATGATAGTATTGGGACTCGTTCGCCAACATCGATAAATCGAAAACTGCGTAAATGAATTTAATAAGCTCGATAGAGCGGAGTTAGGAAGAACTGATTTTATTGTCCACGATATAGATACAGGCGATGCGCAGCCGATAGTTCAGCGGGGCTATGAAGTATCGCCGGCGGTACAAGCTAGACTAGGTAGGAAGCTAGATAGGATGAAGGCACTGGGAGTAATAGAGCCGTCGATTAGCCCCTGGTGCTCACCAGCGGTACTAGTAAAGAAATCGAATGGCAAAGACCGCCTTTGTATAGACAGCCGTAAACTGAATTCGGTTACTAAAAAATGTGCTTATCCATTACCCAGAATCACAGAAATCCTTAGTCGACTAAATAAAGCGAGATATTTATGCTCAATTGACTTGAAGGATGCATTCTGGCAAATGCCCTAGACGGAGACTGATAAGGAGAAGACTGCCTTCTCAGTGCCCGGACACGGCTTGTGGCAATTCGTTGTCATGCCGTTCGGACTCACGAATAGTCCGGCTATCCAGCAGAGGCTGATGGACAGATTATTTGGTCCAACAGACCAAAATATTTTTACATATCTAGATGACTTAATTATAGCCACGGAATCATTCGAAGAGCACATCGATACTTTAGAACGTGTAGCGTATCGTTTATATCAAGCCAATCTAACTATCAACAGGCAAAAATGTCAATTTTTCCGTACTAGTTTAAAATACTTGGGCTATATATGTAGTTGACTCGAGTGGATTGAGGACAGACCCAGAAAAAATTCAAGTTATGCTCGACTTCCCCCGAACGAAAAACTATACCGAATTGAAACGATTTATTGGGTTATTTCCATACCTTATTTCGCCCAAATAGCCTCGCCATTTTATAACTTAACCAAGGGTGGGAAGAAACGCCAACAACTTGAATGGAAAGAAGAAGCTGAGAAAGCCTTCCTCGAACTAAAATCGGCATTGGATAAAACTCCTGTCCTTATTTCGCCAGACTAAGCGCTTTTTATACAGTGACTAAGCCTTTTTTTATACAGTGCGATCATTGCCTTCTTTATTACAGGCCGTGGCGATATAAAATACACATGTATGAGAAACGTGCTGTTTGAAAGCTTTTATGGAAAAACAAACACGTTTCATGTTTCAAAATTTATGTAAAAGAAACAATGCTTCTGGTGACGATAATTCTAACGCCTATTTATAGGTCAAAATGTTTTCTTTTAGGGGAAAAAACGAATTGCAATTATTTGAACAAAATTACGCAGTTTTTCTGTATTTTCTTAAACTCTACCCAATTTGCTGTGAAATGAGAGTAAAACTTTCGCTCAAGACGAAAGTTAGTTTTTTAAACTTGAAGTCTATTTCCCCTGCAAAGCATGAATATAGTTTTCTAATGAATGACAACATCAAATGCATAATAATTAAACTTATCAATTAAATGTAATAATTAAATAATAATTAATAATTACATTACATTTGTTTGTTAGACTTTATAAAAACATTCATTTTAAGTTTTTGACCATCAAATTGATATTCTCTAATTTTGAAAAATAAAACAGAGTAGGTACTCCTCGAATTGTAGCGAAGGCTTTCTTTCTTTCTCTTTTCGCTTCAAATGACAACAGAATGACATAGGTATTGGAGGTAAAAAAAAGTGAAAATTATTGTTTTGTGGAGCCCAACAAACAAATCTGATGCAATTGAAAGAAATTTAATTATTATATTAAGATCATACGTTTAATTATTATGTATTTAAATTTTTCATTCAATAGAAAATCATATTCGTGATTTTCAGGGGAAAGAGACTTCAAACTTAAAACAGAACGTTCGGCTTGAGCGAAAGCTGTACTCTCATTACACAGCGAATTGGGTAGAGTTTAATAAAATGCAGAAACTCTTCGTAATATTGTTCAAATAATTACATTTAGGTTTTTTTCCCTAAAAGTAAACATTTTGACCTATAAATAGGCGTTAGAATTATCGTCACCAGAGCGTTGTTTATTGTACATAAATTTTTAAACATGAAACGTGTTTGTTTTTCCATAATGCGCAATGCTAAAAGCTTTCAAACCGGCACGTTTCTCATACATATACAAGTAAAGAAAAGTTTTAGCGGCACGGCCTGTAATAAAGAAGGCAATGGTGCGATGCATCTAATCGAGCTGTAGGAAGTGTGCTTTTCCAAAAGGATGATAAAACTGATGACGACCATTCCATAGCATATGTTTGTCGCAAACTTCGCGGCGCAGAAATAAACTACTCAGTCACTGAGAAGGAGTGCCTCAGTATAATATTTACTATCGAAAAGTTAAGAGGTTTTCTTGAAGGATATAAGTTTTTCATCCTGACAGGCCGCTCACCCCTAACTTGGCTTTTTCGACAACAAAATATTACCGGGCGTTTAGCACGCTGGATTCTCCGATTACAACATTTCGAATTTGAAATAAAGTGCGTAAAAGGAAAAAATAATGTAGTCCCGGACGCGCCCTCGAGGATTCCGGAGATTAGTCTAATAGACTACGTTCCAAATTATGAAGACAATTGGTACCACAGCATGGTCGATAAGATTAAAACGAATTCATTGGATGTATTGAACTGGAAAATTGAAAATGGTAGATTACTTATGAAGCCCAAGGACGACTTAAGACGAGTACAAGAAGAAAAATGGAGAGTAGTTGTGCCTGAGTCCAATCGATTTAAGATTATGAAAGAATGTCACGATTCTCTTTTCGCTGCTCATCTGGGTGTTAGAAAACTCTACAGCGCGTACTAGATCGTTATTACTGGCCGGGAATTTCGAAAGATGTCTCGAATTAAGTGCGAAAATGTGAAACATGCCTCAAGTCAAAGCCCACTACGAAACCACCATTTGGTTCAATGGGCAAATTTAAGGAAGTCACGCGTTCATGGCAAATGATTGCACTCGACCTAATAGGTCCCTTACCAAGATCGACGCAGGGAAACACCTTCCTGCTCGTCGTTTGCGATTGGTTCACGAAGATGCCATGTTTATTTCCGATTCGCAGAGCGACGGCAATGAAAGTCTCAGAGATCGTAGAAAATCGAGTTTTACTGGAATATGGGGTACCTGAGATCGTAATTTCCGACAATGGTCGACAGTTCGACTCCAGTGAGTTTCGGAAACTACTCAAAAATTATGGAATAAAGAAATTCTGGTTAAACTGTAGGTATCATCCGCGTAACAACTTTTCAGAGCGATGGAATAAAGTTATTGGTAGCGCTCTTAGATCATACATTAGTGATAATCACAAGATTTGGGATCGGGAAATTGGACCAATAACTGTTGCTCTACACACTGCCGTGAATAGCATAACCGGCCATTCCCCTTTCTTTCTCAACTTCGGGAGAGAGCTCTCAGCTTCCGACTACGAACTTTATGATCGCGTAGAAGGATCACCTTTAATCCACCGAACTAATTTCTTATCAAAATTAGAATCACTATACGATGAAATCTATAAAAGAATTTTAAAGGCATACGAGACTAATAAAAAATATTTTGATCGCAACAAGATATCGTATAAATTCAATATAGGCGATACAGTTTATAAACGCAATTATGTTTTGTCTGAGGCTGCAAACAATTTTTCTTACAAGCTAGCACCTAAGTTTATTAAATACATTGTTGCAGATAAGAAATCGGATTTAGTATACCGCTTAATGAATGAATTAGGAAATAATCTCGGCTGGTGGCACATTAAGGATATAAAACATGTGTAGGGTAGATTAGAGCTTAAGGAATTAGAAGAGTTGATAATTAATTAGACATAAGATAAACATTGCTTTTAAACCGAATAGTTTATGTATGATGAATAAGATCAGCCAGGGTCTACAGCTCTCTCCTATCTTGGTGAAACTCGGATATGAGTTCAGTTTAGCTGCTCCTTATCGCTAAAAGTTCTATAAGACTTACAATTAGGCAGAAAAAAAAATCACAATCCGAATCGAACATGCGCGTACCCAATTTAATCCTAATACTAAAAAAAAAATATATATATATATATTTTAATATTGGAGATCAATCAAGTTTTGGTAAAGAAATAAATTTTGATTATCTCACTATGCAGCTTATTATTAAATTATTAACACGCCGAGGATTAAAACTCAGCATGCACTATGCTCAGTTGAAAATCACGCCAATTTTAACAACATATAATTTACTATTGCCTTAATGCCTCGGGACATACTAAAGTATACTGAGGACGTAGTAACTGGTATCCGCTTTGAATATGATAGTATATATAGCGAGTGAATGTACACCAGGAGCACACCTAATGTACATATAATAAAAAAAAAATACACATTTTCATATCTCTTCTTTTTTTACCCACCAATGGGGAGAATGTAACGAATGACTTAGTATATGTAAAATAAATTGAATTCCTCATTAACTATCCAAGATCCTTATAAATAATCAATAAATCATAATAATTAAGAAAAACTTTTAAATAAGCAATAAAACATAATAATTTAAAAAAAAAACTTATAAATAATAAATAAACCATAATCGCAATTAATGAAAATGAAATGAACGTAATCATCGACACAACCTCAACATACAAAATTAAATAATGAATAGTTTTATAAAAATAAAAGAAACAAATGTAATTAACGATGTCAATTAATTAAAAGCAACCAGAATGTGTAACATCTCAATAAGACAAATTAGCTGTGGTCCAGTACTAAGGTCGATAGCGAGAAACCCTACGAATGTCCAAATTAAAATTCCCATCTAAAAAATATGGGGAACAATTTTTCTACGGACGTGGACGTGGGTCGAGGCCGTTTCCGGCGAGTCTGCGAAAAAAGAGTAGCGAAGTTACGAGAAGCAGAACAAAAGAAAAATTTTAAAAAAAGTTGAAGGTTTATTTTAAAAACAAAATTTAACGAGGAAAAGGAAAGTGGAAAACTTGACTTCGCCCGCTGAAAATAGAAGTGCGAACGTAATTAGACCCTCAGCAGCCAGTTAAGACGAGACGCCCAAATTGGATAGCGAGAGCGCAGCACATGGACCGGGAAATTTCACCAAGTTTCATTCCATATAACACTCACTAACAATTAATTAAATATACAAAAATACTGCTATATAACAACCAACTAACAATTAATTAAATATACATAACAAAATTCTAATAATAACTAATTACCTTAGCATTGTAGTTTAAGGACGGCCGTAAGGTTTTCTAGATTAAAATTGAGAAATTGAAAGTTATGTCCTATGTAAAAGGATCTTTCAGGGAAATTAAATGAAAGAACTATTCTCATAAGCATACTCAAACGGTTTTATTATTCATTAATAATTATCATGCGTGAATGCGATGGAACCCGTGTAAGCCACAACTATCCATCCCTAGACAACATGGCTTACAAAATCTTACCATATTTGAAAAAATAAAAATTGTATTATGGTTATAATGCCATTTAATGAAATAATTTGTTTTAGTTACATTATAGCTTAAGTCTAAGGTCTTTTTTCTTTAGCTAAGGAAAGCCAAGATGTCATAGATAATCCTTATAATACATATTCCTTATGCCTTTAGACCAATATAACTTTAGAAGTTTCCTTGTGCACCATTTTCACAAATAACATCTCTCCGTCTTTACTTTTTGCGATCTTTGTTGGAATATCCTGATTTTTCGACCTGTTGGTAGGCGACAGTCGACTGGTTTTTGGATGAAAAACTTTCTTCCTTATTTCTGGACAGCATCAATTTCATAGATGTCGACTGAACCTTATATTAATATTCTTTACTCCTTTCGTCCGTATCCTTAGAACTCATGTTGAAATTATTGTGTAATTAGCTTGCCAAGAAACAGTGATCTGTTTGGGTAAAGGGCAAGATATCAACTGAAAATACAAGTTATGCAACTACTATTTATATGTATTTGACACATGGTCTTGGAGGCAGAAATTTTTCCTTGACCTCTGACGTCGAAAGTCGAAAAATCAGGATATTCCAACAAAGATCGCAAAAAGTAAAGACGGAGAGATGTTATTTGTGAAAATGGTGCACAAGGAACCTTCTACAGACATGTTGGTATAAAGGCATACGGAATATGCATTATAAGGATCAGTCTATATCTATGACATCTTGGCTTTCCTTAGCTAAAGAAAAATGACCTTAGACTTAAGCTATAATGTAATTAAAACAAATTACAATTTTTATTTTTTCAAACATGGTAAGATTTAAAGATGAATAAATATCCAGCGAGATTGCTGATTAGGATTTTATTGCTTGTTCATAGCTCCCATACAACTTCCACTACTCACCTCACACAACATATCATACCAAATTAATATCATAACACAGCATTTTTCTACCAAAGCTTTTAATTTGACCCTCTCTCAACTTAATGGTAAATAAACAATGTACCTGTCCCAATAGTATGAAGATAAAATTATCATACTCTTATCAGCTTCATGTGAACTATGATATCGGGGATTAATCAAATATCATAACAGTATGACTGATTGAGACATTTGATTGAAAATAAAAAAAGAATTCTTCATAAAATGTAAGTAGTTGTTCTTTGCCGATCCTGGCTCACTTTTTTAAGCCTCCAGGATTTCACCACAGCTGGCGCCACCGTCTCTAGGTGGTTTGAGTACATGCTAATTTAGGTTTGCGCCTCGGCTGCATTGGTTTCTGTCTTGACTGTATTGGTTTGTGTCGTGGGTACACCATTGTGCCTTGGATGCATCATTGAGTCTCGACTGCGCCCTAGCGGGATTAATCGGTACTATCAGCATGCTCTAGGATGTGTCATTTGGTCTTGACTGCACCCTAGCGGCATTGGCCGGTACTACCAGCATGCTCCGGTACTACGGTTTTCTTGTATAGATATATGGTGCGCCTATATGTAGGCTTTTGGTTTTGAACTAATATTAATAATAATTAAAGTTAACGCTAGGAAATTTTTGTTCATGCCAATGGATTCTAGATGGTTGGGGTGGCTGTATTTGGGGGGACGAAATTTTCATCAGAAATCCTCTACGGGCTCTGGTTTTCGAGATATGAGCGATCTTACCTTTTCAGATATAGTTAATATTATTAATAATTCAAGCTACCTAGGATAGTTTTGTTCATGCCAATAGATTCTAGAAGGTGTTATAGGGGCGGGAGTTAGAGGGGGAACGAAATTTTCATCAGAAATCCTCTACGGGCTATGGTTTTCGAGATATTAGCGATTTTACCTTTTTAGATATAGTTAATATTAGTAATAATTCAAGTTTTTTTTGCTCATGGGGGTGCGGCGTCTAAATGTAGGCTTTTTTATTATGATTGTTCTTGAGCGCCTAAATGTAGGCTTTTGGTTTTGAACTAATATTAGTAATAATTAAAGTTAACGCTAGGAAATTTGTGTTCATACCAATGGATTCTAGATGGTTGGGGTGGGCGTATTAGGGGGGACAAAATTTTCATCAGAAATTCTCTACGGGCTCTGGTTTTCGAGATATTAGCGATTTTACCTATTCAAATATAGTTAATATTATTAATAATTCAAGCTACCTAAGATAGTTTTGTTCATGCCAATAGGTTGGAAAAGGTGTTATAGGTGCGGGGGATAGAGGCGGAACGAAATTTTCATCAGAAATCCTCTACGGGCTATGGTTTTCCCTTATAAACCTTAAACGTTGAATCGATTTCAAGAACATGTTAATACTTGTTTTGAGTATGAGCAGAGGAATTCCTGATCATTGCAGCATGTTATGAAATTCGATATCTAAAAATAGACCACATGAAAGTTTTCTTACCTGAAAAGAAAAATTGAGGAAAATTCAGTTATGGAGGAATTCTTGTAATTAACAATAAATTTAATAGTATTAGTAGTGTTTAGCCACACATTTTCTTACCGTGTGCATAGCGGTTGATAAAGATGATTTATCCACGAAGTGCATACCTGAAAAGGAAAATTGAGGAAAATTCAGTTATGGATGAATTCTTCTAATTAACAATAAATTTAATAGTATTAGTAGCGTTTTAATAAACACATTTTCTTACCGTGTGCATAGCGGTTGATAAAAATGATTTTTCCACGAAGTGCATACCTGAAAAGGAAAATTGAGAAAAATTCAGTTATGGATGAATTCTTCTAATTAACAAGGAATTTAATAGTATTAGTAGTGTTTTAATAAACACATTTTCTTACCGTGTGCGTAGCGGTTGATAATGATGATTTTTCCACGAAGTGCATACCTGAAAAGAAAAATTGAGGAAAATTCAGTTATGGATGAATTCTTCTAATTAACAATAAATTTAATAGTATTAGTAGTGTTTAGCCACACATTTTCTTACCGTGTTCATAGCAGTTGATAAAGATGATTTTTCCACGAAGTGCCTACCTGAAAAGAAAAATTGAGGAAAATTCAGTTATGGATGAATTCTTGTAACTAACAATAAATTTAATAGTATTAGTAGTGTTTTAATAAACACATTTTCTTACCGTGTGCATTGCGGTTGATAAAGATGATTTTTCCACGAAGTGCATACCTAAAAAGGAAAATTGAGGAAAATTCAGTTATGGATGAATTCTTCTAATTAACAATAAATTTACTAGTATTAGTAGTGTTTAGCCACACATTTTCTTACTGTGTTCATAGCAGTTGATAAAGATGATTTTTCCACGAAGTGCCTACCTGAAAAGAAAAATTGAGGAAAATTCAGTTATGGATGAATTCTTCTAACTAACAATAAATTTAATAGTATTAGTAGTGTTTTAATAAACACATTTTCTTACCGTGTGCATTGCGGTTGATAAAGATGATTTTTCCACGAAGTGCATACCTAAAAAGGAAAATTGAGGAAAATTCAGTTATGGATGAATTCTTCTAATTAACAATAAATTTACTAGTATTAGTAGTGTTTAGCCACACATTTTCTTACCGTGTTCATAGCAGTTGATAAAGATGATTTTTCCACGAAGTGCCTACCTGAAAATAAAAATTGAGGAAAATTCAGTTATGGATGAATTCTTCTAACTAACAATAAATTTAATAGTATTAGTAGTGTTTTAATAAACACATTTTCTTACCGTGTGCATAGCGGTTGATAAAGATGGTTTTTCCACGAAGTGCCTACCTGAAAAGAAAAATTCAGGAAAATTCAGTTATTGATAAACTCTTTTAATTAACAATAAATTTCATAGTATTAGTAGTGTTATAACCACACATTTCCTTACCGTGTGCATAGCGGTTGATAAAGATGATTTTTTCCACGAAGTGCCTACCTGAAAAGAAAAATTGAGGAAAATTCATTTATTGATGAATTATTTTAATTAACAATAAATTTAAGAGTATTAGTTGTGTTTTAACCACACATTTTCTTACCGTGTGTATAGCAGTTGATAAAGGATTTTGCACGACGTGTCTATTTGAAATAAAAATTGAAGGAAAAACTCAGTTATTAACCAGTTCTTCTCAACGACAATGAATTTAGTAATATTAGCAATGTTATAAGCACACATTTTCTTACTGCCGTACTGTGATTAAGTCGATTACGTGACAGCATTCATCTTTCTTTGTTTTTTTTCTTTCAAAGAAAAAAAGGGAAAAAATTACAATAAGCCCAGCAGTGTCAGTAAACGTGGATGTTGTATATACATACATAGATATAATTTGTTTCTAGTATTACTATACCCAACAGTCAAGGTTCGCAGGTCCGAAATCACCCAAAGAGGTGAAAAGGACAAACAAAAAGATATCAATGTACCCACCGACAAAAAAAAAGTAAACCCTAAACATCCAGAAGCCGAGGGCACAAGTTCCATTTCGACGCGGCAGCCATAAAAGGGGTGCACCGCACCAACATCCAGTTCTACGAGGGAAATCAATCGTCGTATAGGATAGTATAACTCTATTGAAGTAAGTGCATATCTATTTGCTATTTTCTTGTTTTTTTCTCATTTTCTTGTAATGATTATTAAAACCCATGTATTAACTCTCGATATTGCCTGTGTTGGTTTACTTATAGCCGAGCCTTGTAGAGGCGGCTTAGTTTTAACGTCAGCTTAGTAGGGTCTTTGCTTTAGCCTAAGAAAGGTCTTGTAAGTTGTGACGATTAATTGTTCCTCGGTTGTGAACCAAGAAGGATGAATGTTGGTTTAGAGTACGTTTACATTTTTAAATAAATACTTATCGTCAAGGTTAGATTCTGTAAATAATAGCTATTTATTCTTTCTTCCCTTTTTTTTTGGGGAACCTTTTTTTTCTTCTCTCTCTTTTCTTGGGGACATGAACGCTTAAGTGAGTAAACATATAATGCTACGCAGGTAACTTCCACCCACGCGGGGTGACGGCATGATG
Organism: Dioctria linearis; assembly: GCA_963930735.1. Taxonomy (NCBI): domain Eukaryota; kingdom Metazoa; phylum Arthropoda; class Insecta; order Diptera; family Asilidae; genus Dioctria; species Dioctria linearis. The sequence goes on from OZ005741.1 coordinate 152,948,671, forward strand.
GGTGGATAGGGGAACGGTACTCCGTAACACTTTCTACATCGATGGGGGCTGAGCATTTCGATACGGCTTTGGAGGCTTATCCAGGGTGGATGGGGGCGATTGGGCCCAACATTACCCAAAGCCGGGGTCTCAACAACATCACAGACCCCTCTCAGCTCTCTGATTGTCTCTCAATCGTTCATCTACCAGCGTTGTAAACTCTCCGGGTGAATTAGTACTTGTTCGGCGTTGCTGAGGTCTTCTATTCTTCTTTTTTTTGCAGCAATTAATAAAGTAAATTTTCTTCCTTGTTTAGGCTTTCAGGTTCCACCAGGAGAAGAAAGCCTGCATAGATCTCTTTTTTTGTCCGCTGTCCGTCTGCAGTTATGACTACGACTTCTCTTTTTTTTACTGTCCGTCCGACTGTATGGTCAACCATTTTTCATCTTTGTGCACAGCTTTACAAGCATTGAAGGGATGTGGGTGGCAAGAACCACCCCAAGCCGGCTGATCGCTAGCGGCATACTCGCTGTGCAGCCACCCACACATATCCCGGACATGATTTTTGTAAGAAGAGGTGTCGGATGCGGTATGTATCTAAATCCAGGTACAAGTGAATGTAGGTAGATGTGTCGCCTGACACGCTTTTCGTTACTAATGGCGCCCAAACGGGTTTTTTTTTTATTTAATATCAAGTTTTATTTTGCTATATTTCTGGTCGCCCATTTGTGTTACAAATGGCGCCCAAGTGGATGTTTTTTCTGGCCCTTAGTCAAGCCTCTCTTGACTAAAGCGTAAGTACAAGTTCAAATGTAATTTTTGATTCTTCGGTCGCCCATTTGCGTTACAAATGGCGCCCAAACTTAGGTTTTTTTCCAGTCTCTAGTCAGGCTTCACTTGGCTAAAGTACAAGTACCATTTCACTTTCAATTTTTGATTTTTGTGGTCGCCCATTTGTGTTACAAATGGCGCCCAAGACTGGTTTTATATTTCGGCCTTTAGTCAAGCTTCTCTTGACTAAAATACAATTGCTATTTCAATGATATTTTCTTAATTTTTTTGATATTATCACTATTAGAACTTTTCTTTGTTTTGTAAGACCTCAGTATGTTTTAAGCTGACGCAAACGATTTCGGTTTACTTCAAACTGGTTTGTCGATGGAACTCATGCTATCTTTTGTTTGCAACTGTGCGTGATCGGTTGCCGGTTGCCTGGCGGATACAAGGTGCTGAATCTACGCAGAGCTCTTCTTGCTTCTGTGGAGTGCGTTACTTCCATGATAGCTCCTTTTTGGCTCTCGTTAGGCCCGACCTTTGTATCGCGGCTGGGTCAATCGACCATGGTTCTGGCTGTATGTGATGGTAAACTGCCTTCGGTCAAGTCTAAGTCTATTTCTACCTTAAATTTAACACTTTCCTTGTTTAAGTGCTTATCTCCTCGGTAACAAGCGAGTCTTGTGCGCGAGGCGTACCACTTTTGAAGCCAAGCTTCGGCTCGTGGACGCCGAGATGTCGACCTCTTGACAGTTTTACTTGCATGACGAGCTGGTCAGCTGACCCAAACCTGGCAAGTTGTTGAACGTTGTTTTTCTTTGGATTCTGTCCTTGTCTGGGCATTGGAGTCAGCTTACCGGTTCAAGTGTGCAAACTCGCACCAGATTTTTTTTCTGTTCAAACCCTTCTTCCCTTATTATTAAATCCTGTAATCCCTCTTGATGCTCCTTGTTGGAAGTATGAGTTGTTCAGTTTGCAGTGGTCAGTTAGCGTTGTATGTGATGCATACGTTTTTGAAATTAATTCCGCTTACATCTGCTGGTTCCAGGGAGAAGCCAGTATATTATTAAATTTCTATGGTGTTTCGGGCTGAGCCATTTTAGTTTTGGGTTTCGTAAAGGTGTTCTGAGATTTGTATTGTCACAATGGGCATACATAAGCACTCACAGGTTTTTTTGCTTGGTAATTATTTTGAGTTAGTAATACATACAATCGGCTACTGCTTCTCTCCTGAGTACTGGCAGCCACTGAATTACTGACAACTCACATCCGCCTTTGATCTCAACATCACTCTCCTGCCAAGTTGATGCACGTTGTCCACTTTCTCTGATTTTTATCCTTGGTAAAGGAGTGTTCGTCCTGATCATCCTAACATGGGACGGCAGCCCTTCAGGCTCCAGTTCCACAATTTGAGTTTTCTACAATTGCAAGTATGGACTGACTGAAGTGCATAGTTGGAAAATATTCAGTAGCGAAGGGAGAGAGAGAGAAAGAGAGTTTTTTTTTAAATCCAGCTGGGCTGGAGAATAAGAAGTTTTTTTTTATGTGTTGTACGGACGTACTGTCTTCGCCGAACCATCAAGACAACACCCCTCCTTACAAATGAAAAACGTTAATAGTATAAATACATTGCTTGTGTAGAACTCGCAGGACGTATAATCTCAAATTAGACCAGTATTTTTTTTTTAATCGTATTTGCACAAATTTTCTTTGCCGTTATTATAAACGCATATTTTTTTTATTATATATACTTGGTACAATTTCCCGTTGAATTATCTTTATAATTATTATAAACGCATTTTTTTGTTTTGTATATATTTACTTGGCACCATTTTCAGCTGAATTATCTTCAGTATTAGTATGAACACATTCATTTTTCTTTTATTTACACATTTGGCACAATTTTCATTGGAATAATTTTTGTCATTATTATAGACGCATTTTTCTCTATACGTTAAGTTTACTTGGCACAATTTTTCAGCTGAATTAGCTTCAGCACTAGTATAAGCGCACTTATTTTTCTTTTATTTATACATTTGGCACAATTTTTGTGGGAATCATCTTTGGCCTTATTATAAAGGCATTGTGTTTTTTTTTATAAATACATAGATATTTGGCACAATTTCCGATCGCAGTATCATCGTTAGTCGTAAACGCACTTTGGTTTTTTTCGTTTACCAGACTTGGCGGAATTTTCAGTTGAAGTATCGTGAGTAGTCACATCATTGTTTCCCTATTGTATTGGGTACAATCGTTAGTTGAACTACTCTTGGCATTAGTATAGGCGCGTCCTTTTCATTTGTATTCAGTATAATTCTCGGGTGGATAGTCTTCTGATATTCACACCAGAGCGTTTGCTCAGGGTTTTTTTTTGTCATTGAATTTCATACAAAAATGGACTACTCCTTTTCATCGCCAGACGAGCTCGAAGTCGAATTCGCTGTTCGCAACCTTAGATCCGACGACGCTAACGCTCGCCGTAAGCTCACGGAAGTGTACGAGGCCGAGAAGTCGGAATCCGGCAGAGCACCCTTTAAGTCTCACGCTCATAAAAATCCATCGCGCGAATTAGACTATATTATCAGTCGAGTCGACGCTCTGAATCGTGACCTGAGTTCGGACCCCATCCGAACCGTCGAAGATGCTCCGTGTACTGTATAGAGCCCAGCGGCTGCGTAATACGTCTCCCTCTCTCCAGTCTGATGCGCAAGCTTATGTCCAGACCTTGGAGGATATCCTGAGCCGTGTCGAATCTTCCCAGCCTACGACAGATTCCGCGGCTGAGGGCGCTGGAGGCGTAACGCTCACAGTTCCTGTGACTAGCACAGACAGTCAAGGGTCCAACCCGTTGACATGTGCTAAGCGGAAAACAGTTTTGAGCACGGAAGGCGCTGCGTTGGACTTACCAGGATCTAACTTGGGGAACTTCCACGCCAATCCTGCTGAGTCGTACCTGGACTTACCAATATTCGAAGAGCAGAGGACCCAGGCAGCTTCCACTGACTTACCATACACGTTTGCTAACCCAATTTCGGGAAGGTCGCGTATTCCGTCAATCAACGAGCGGTTGGAAAAATTAAATAGGACTCCAGTCATTGGAGTACTTCCGCTGCCGAGACATAGTAATGCTGAGTCTCGTGTACCACCTTTATCAGGCTCGTTCGTTTCTCCGCTTAACAATCCAACTCATACTCGACAGCCAGCAGTGAGGGACCGTAACAGCGTATCTTACAGTCCTGTCGTCCGCTGGAAGTTAAATTTTGATGGCACATCCGGCTTGGATGTAACAGAGTTCATATTTCGAGTGGAATCTCTGGCAATACTAGAACAAGTATCCGCCTCCGAGTTGTGTGCTGGGTTTCACACACTCGTTACTGGGAAGGCTGCCAACTGGTATTGGTTATACTTGCGAAATCAGCGTACGCACTCGCGGCAAGAGCTACGTTCAGCACTCCTACGCGAATTCCGCAGCCAGGAAACTGACTACGAAATTCGCAAGCTAGTTGAGTCAAGGAGGCAAGGAGTTAACGAGTCCTTCAGTGATTTTCGATTAGCGGTTCAAGCGTTAGTGTCCAAAATGAGCATACCGATTCCAGAAGCAGAGCTGGCGGAAATATTACGACGTAACATTAAACCCGCCTTACAGGAGGCGTTGCTCCTTTATCAGACTGATAACGTGCTAGATTTGAGGGACCTATGTAACCGATTTGAAAAATTATGGTCCGATATAAGCTCTCCGCGAGCGGTCGCACCACGACGAGCAGTGCATGAATTTTATTCAGATACGCCGTACTTGAATCACACTCTGTCCAGTCAAATAGACGCCATTGAAGTTCCACCGCGAGGCGTTCAAATTAATGCTCCGAGATACATCCACCGACCCGCTAGATCTCGGGTGGCATGTTGGAACTGTTCAGCCGAAGGTCACGTCTACATCAACTGTCCACTAGGTCCACAGAGGGTCTTCTGCTATGGATGCGGGGCAGATGGATTAATTAAAAAACAATGCGGAGCTTGCTTGTCGGGAAACCGAGTCAGGGGCAACATTTTATATGTGGCCAGCGCCGTTTGACACCAAGCCAAACCCAAAACACAAAACTCGCGAACCCAGATTGAATTTTAAACCAGTTGACAGTCTTAAAGTAAACATGTCTAACCCAGACAGAGAGTCCCAGCATGCAAAACACGTCACATTTTACCACCAATTCGGAACTATTATGTACGTAAATTATACATAAAAATCTAAAAACATACCTGAAAAAGGGTATTTAAATAAAATAAATAAATTAATTTAATTAAATAAATATATTCCTATAAGCTAATCATGCTTAAAAACATGATTAGCTTGTAACGAAGTTACAAATTTGAACCGAATTAAATTATCTTTGCCCGCCTATGGGCTATTTAATTAAAACTTGAACGTAAGTTCAAGTAACCACGCCACTGGAGCATGCCAACAAACCGCCATAGTCACAGGCTCCCTTATCAGCTCGCCAGCACATGTACTAGTCAAGTACAAGAAAAGCTTTTTCAAAAGAGCTTGCAAGCTCTTTTATACTTACGCCAGTAGAAGCATCAGGCACTCAGCCACTGAGAAGCTCTGACCCCCGGCTATATAAAGCGCGCCATTTGCCCACAGAAATCAGTCTGGTCAGCAAGCTCAACGAGTTAGGTGATCAGACATTTTACTGGGTGACTAGTGGAGCGGGAACTTCCCACACTAGAAAACCCTTGCACGTCGTGTGAATAATCCCCGTGCATTTTCTTAAATATCCGTTCCGATCCGTTGTGTTAAGGTTAGCGTGAACAATCCCGCCTTAACACTTCCCTGGTACGTCGTGTTATTTTTCCCCGTACCATCCGTCCTCATCCGTGGTGTTAAGGTTAGCGTGAACCATCCCGCCTTAACACATCCCTGGTACGTCGTGTGATTTTTCACCGTGCCATCCGTCCTCATCCGTGGTGTTAAGGTTAGCGTGAACCATCCCGCCTTAACATTTCCTTGGTACGTCGTGTGACTTTCCCCGTACCATCCGTCCTCATCCCAATCCGTTGTGTTAAGGTTAGCGTGAACCATCCCGCCTTAACACATCCCTGGTACGTCGTGTGATTTTTTCCCGTACCATCCGTCCTCTTCCGTGGTGTTAAGGTTAGCGTGAACCATTCCGCCTTAACACATCCCTGGTACGTCGTGTGATTTTTCCCCGTGCCATCCGTCCTCATCCGTGGTGTTAAGGTTAGCGTGAACCATCCCGCCTTAACATTTCCTTGGTACGTCGTGTGACTTTCCCCGTACCATCCGTCCTCATCCCAATCCGTTGTGTTAAGGTTAGCGTGAACCATCCCGCCTTAACACATCCCTGGTACGTCGTGTGATTTTTCCCCGTACCATCCGTCCTTATCCGTGGTGTTAAGGTTAGCGTGAACCATCCCGCCTTAACATCTCCTTGGTACGTCGTGTGATTATTCCCCGTACTATCTTTTGTTTTCATCAAATATTCTCTCGATACGTCACCGTCTCCCTCTCAGGTTATCATCTTGTCAAATTCAGAATTATTATAGTGGTAAGTCGTGTGAAGTTCCCCTTACCACTACCCAGTTTCAGTATAGAATACCATAGATCTAGGAATTATTCTAGTAGTGATAAGCCGTGTGAAGTTCCCCTTACCACTACGTAGTCTCTAGTATAGGTGATAAATAGAACTAGGTTAAGTTAGCTGTGTAACTGGTAGGCTATTTTTCAAATAAAGAAATATTTTATTTATATTGTAACTGAAGGAGTTTCATTTTTAAGAAACCCTGGTCCGACGAGCTATCCGCAGCCATCCCACCGAAACTCCGTTACAAATTTGGCGCCCGAGCAGGGACCTGCGAGATAGCCCCGACTTGTCACACAGACAGTTTTTCGAGTGTAAGCACTCCCTGTTTAGACTAACTATCTTAACTAGAGGTAGATTAGAATAGGACAGCTCTATTTAGAAAGACCTGCGAGATAGCCCAGATTTGTCAGACAGACAATTTTTTTTTAGTGTTACCACTCGCCGTGTGGAATCGTTAGATTTGTTAATATTAGAATAGAGTAGGATAGGTAGATTAAAAGTGGAGCACACCCGGGAATTATTGTGTGACGTTCACTAAGTAGGTTTAGTAAGGATAGAATAGGATAAAAATGCCTGTCTCAGATATCACCGCGACGGCAGTATATTCACTCCGGAAGGAGGAACTTATGCAAGAGCTAGAAGCTCGTGACTTGGATACCCAAGGTACCGTAGATGAGCTGAGGAAGCGCCTCAGCGACTTTATTAAAGAGAAACGGACATTTCAGTCTTCCCAAGAGCTGATCATAATTCCTTCTCATTCTGTGACAGAGAGAACAAGTACCGAAACCCAACCTCAGACCATGCCAAAAGAGTCCCGTGCGAATTTCAGTACTCAAACAGACTCCGATGTAAGCACGCAGCATCATGCTGACTTGCTCAAATATAAACCGAGTAATAAAGAAGTCCGTCTTTCCGATGCCGACATTATGGACAAAGTTCGTAAGTGGGCAGTGAAATTTGACCAAGGTCAAGACCCCCTCGCCTTCCTCGAACGAATTGAGGAATTGGCCGACTACTACGAAATACCCATCAACCGACTCTTTAAAACGCTCCCAGAGTTACTAACTATGAATGCCTTAGCTTGGTATAGAAGCAACCGAGAGAGATGGTCAGGATGGACAGAGTTCGTTGAAGAATTTAAAGCATTCTTCCTCCCACCTCGTTTTCACGATAGACTAGCCGAGAATATCCGAAGCCGCGTACAAAAGGCTGGAGAAAAGGCAAAAGATTTTGTTATAGCCATCCAGTCGTTAATGCGATGGCAGAGCGATTTATCACCTAATCAGAAATTAGAGAGGGTGTATGAAAATTTACGACCAGAGTACAAGCTGTACATCCGCAGAAGAGACTTCTCTAATCTAGTAGAACTCTGCCAGCTCACAGAAGAGTTCGAACAGATCAAGCTAGAGGAATTGAAAACCCAGAAATCCTCCACTAGCCGCACAACTTCCTCTCCTCGTGTCTTACCGATTAGACAGACATACTCTCGAGAAGAGTGTTGTTGGCGATGTGGAGAGAGAGGACACCGTTCACGGGAATGTCGCAATCCCCGCCGATTATTCTGCTCACGCTGCGGCCGAGAAAATATTCTGTCTCGGGACTGCAAGTGCCCAAAAGAGACCAGAAGACTGGGAAACGCCACCGGGGTGCCAGTAACACAGGGGGGCCCGGCACCCCAACACAAACACTAGAGACCCCCAACATCAGTCCAGAAACTACTAGCAGTAGCGAATCACGATACTTTCTCAACATCGAGATCTTAGGAAAACCTCTCTTCGCTCTAATAGATACCGGCTCAGGGAAATCTTTTATAGGAGATGAACTGAAGAGCAGGATAGAGAGTCTCAAAATTCCCAGCCATAGGTGCAACGTGAAAACATCAGTTGCCAATGGATGTGAAGTACCGATCACTACCTACTATAAACTTGACATTCGACGGACAGAAAGCGTCATGTCACATGCATTCTACTACATGCCCGGTCTCGATGAAATCGTCATTATTGGTGTCGATCTATTACAGAGATACCACATTAAACTACACCTATTAGGGAAAGAAATGTTCCCGAATGAGGAAGACCTTAGTTATGGTACCGAGAGCAGTAGTCTAGCTATAGACACTCCCAAGGGACTAGCACCAGATTATGAGCAAGTTATTTGTAAATTTCTCACCGAACAGCTCTCCCGATTTGATAGTATTCCAGGGTTAACACAAATAACCGAACACCGAATCCGTATGAAATACGACCGTCCGATTAAGCAACGTTATTTTCCCCGTAACCGGCCGAATTGAACCGTCTACTAGTCCCTATAGTTCTCCCATTGTGCTCGTAAGAAAGAAACAGGGAGGATGGAGACTTTGCATTGACTATCGTCAATTAAATGAGCATTCCATTAAGGACGCATATCCATTACCACAGATTCATGCCATTCTCGATAAACTAAGAGGTGCGCATTATATATCTTCCATTGATCTTAAGCAAGGGTATTGGCAGGTTCCAATCGCGAGTGATAGCCGACAATATACCGCCTTTACCGTGCCAGGTCGTGGTCTATTTCAGTGGAAAGTAATGCCATTCGGACACCATTCAGCCCCCGCTACTTTCCAAAGGGCGTTAGACCAAGTCATTGGACCAGAAATGGAATCTTTCGCTTTCGCCTATCTCGATGATATAGTGATTATTGGCCGAACTCTTCACGAACATCTCGAAAAATTGAAGATTGTGTTCGACAGACTCCTACAGGCGAACCTAAAAATAAATCCGGAGAAGTGTGAATTTCTCCGTGAGAGCATAAAATATTTAGGCCATGTCATCTGTCGCGAAGGTATACAGACAGATCCCGATAAGGTAAGAGCTATCCGAGAGCTAAATCCCCCAAGAAATCCGAGAGAACTACGCCGCTTTATTGGCATTGCCTCTTGGTACAGACGATTTGTTCCTGAATTCTCTACCACCACCGCACCCCTCACTAAACTACTGCGGAAAAATTCGAGGTGGAAGTGGGAGGAAATTTAAGAGCAAGCATTCCATGAGCTTAAGAGAAAGCTCACCGAGGCACCCGTGCTCACATGCCCCGACTTCACACAACCATTTGTGCTACAAACCGACGCTAGCCAAGATGGGCTGGGCGCTGTACTCTACCAGGAAATAGAAGGCAGAGAAGGTGTCATAGCTTATGCTAGCCGCACGATGAATGAAACCGAAAAGAGATACTCTGTAACAGAAAAAGAATGTCTCGCCATGCTATGGGGTATCAGGAAAATGAGACCCTACCTGGAAGGGTACCATTTCACTATCATAACCGATCACCAGTCACTCAAATGGCTCAACTCTATAGAGAGTCCGTCTGGCAGATTAGCCCGCTGGGCTCTTGAGTTACAGCAGTATGACTATGAAATCCGCTACCGTAAAGGAAAGCTGAACGTCGTAGCTGATGCTCTCTCACGACAGCCCATACCCGATATAGCCATGTGCTGTTATGTCCTGTTCTACTCCGTGCTCCGAAGGAGAGAGCAGACGCCGATATTCAGAAAAGGGGAAAAAAATGTAAAAGAATCACTGTATTATTTTTATTTATTTGTTACGTTATTATATTTTTTTTCTATTCTTTTCTTTATAAATTTATTTTTTTTTTCAATTCATATTTCCGTTACCGAAAATTTGTCATATCTTTTTTTAACACTTAACACAAAAATTTATTATTTATTTCTCTAACACTATCATTAACAATTTTAGTACGGGTTTTTAGAGATTTTTACCCTCGACGGACTTAAAAAACGAACTCTGCTCGGCGGTTTTAAAATTTCAACTCCTCGAGGATCGGCGATATTGCAACCAAGTACCCATGGTAAGCTTCAAAAAGCTTTTTTTTATTCTTTTTATTACTTTCCCACGACGTGAAGAATCGTACGTGGGAAAGTACAAAAAGTTTTTGCATATGGATGAAATCTGATATGCACTTGTGTCTTGAAAAAATTACATTTTAGTAGTTATGTGTATGTATGTACATAGTACATGCAGATAATTTGGAGGAAAAGCTGTATGTAGGTAAGTATATGTACATGCCGTGTGAACGGAATGTAAAGCTGATAACAAAATGCAATTTATGCTAGATAGCATTTTGTTACAGTACGAGAATGCATTTTTAAATGCATTTGAAGTACAAATGGGTTTTTTTTTTTTTAAATAAAATAAATTTTACCTTTCAGGGTCAAATTCGTAGTACGCCAATATATTGCATAGGGCAAGATATTGGCGTATTTGTTTTATGGTTGTGATTCGGGTCAATGGGCACCAGGGTCACAACATCCCTCCCCCTTGGGGAAAAGAAAGTTTTATTCTTTCGAGAAGAAAACTTTCTTTTTAACTAACTTAATCTTTGTTTTTGATGATTATAAGGTTACATGTGAATGATGTACTTATATACTAAGAATATACCTGCTGTTAGGTATTATTACGGAATATATATACATATTATGATATTTTTAATTACATATTTCTAATTTAATTATCTATTTAAACAAGTTTTCAATTTATAGACGATGGAAATAATTATACAATATAAGATGCATATTTGTCTATTGAAATATATGTAATAGCTACCTATTTATTATATATATATATATATTTATATTAATTTTTTATCTTATTTAAAGAACAAAAAAGAATATTGAAATGGTAGACATTTAGTTTCATTCAAAAGAGAATGGGGAAAGTGAAAGGAAAAAAAAAATTTTCACATATAAAATTTAAAAGGAATTATATATTATTTATATATATAGTGGTGAACTAACGTTAATTGTAAGTAAATAACATTAATAACGTAATTATATTTATTTTATCTTATTTATTTATTCGCTCAAATACTTTGGTGTACTTACTTTTTAAAATTGTTATTTATTTATTTTATATACAAGAAAATATGGTGTCCTTGTATATAATTTCAGATAGCTTTCATAATTTTGTCGATACTATATTTATTTCAAATCTCTATATATTTCTTTTTATATTTATTACTTTGCTTTTTTTATCTTATTTTTATTTTATTTATTACACTATGTATATATATATATCTCTTTATTCTTTATCACTTTTGGTTTTTACATTTTCCTCTACATTCTATTACACGCATATACAAGTGCATACGCAATGGAATGTGTGGGTATTATTTGTCTCTTAGACTGTTTTCTAGTGGGGATGAAAAAACCTTGACAAAAAACAAATATTTTTCATAAAGAGAGAGAAAAAAAAATGTTGTATTGTTCCTTTAAATTTCCTTTTTCCCTCGTTTGATCTTTGGGAGGGGAAGGTGTTAAGGGATGTTAAAGGATGGAAAAGGTTATTTCGTCTGTTATTTGTTGTTGTAATTTTGGTACTTTTTACTTTCTGATTGGAAGCATGAGTCCACGAGATATGTATATGCTAACATGTGTTTTTATATATTTAAATATATTAGAATTAGTTGGGGGAACTATCTGCAGTTCTTCTGTTGGGAGCAGGGGTTACGATGAAGTTAGACCTTCTTGGTGCCGCAGTGTATATGTTCCGGTACCAGAGGTATATCCTTACCTATGCCGGTTTTTGGTTTGAATTTCATGTACATGTAGGTGATTAGAATAGCGATAACTAATGCTATTGTTAAATATGATAAAGCATAGTGGTGAATGTGGTGATTGTTTATAGGATTTAGAGAATTTGATTCTTGTTCTTTTTGAAGGTGGATGGATTTTAAAATTTCATCGAAGTCCATGTTGTTTGTGATATTTAAAGGATTTGTTCTTCCGTACGTTTCCATAGAGGGAAGCGTCATATTTTCGATTATGTTGGAAATGTTTGTTGTTGGGATGAAATGGGAGTTAAATTTTGATATTTTTACGTTATGTCCGTGCAAGATAAATTCTTTGCTGCGGACATAACAACCTGGGTAGATAAATATTGTTCCGGTTCCCTGCAGGGTTTCCGAACTAATTGAATCTACGCAAACGATATCTATATGGAAAGGTTTTTTGAGGGAGAAAAGCCATGCATTTTGGTTTGATAATTGTGTCATATAGTAGTTCTGATTTGAAGTCAAAATTTTACAATTTGCTGTAATAGGTTCCTTTTTTATTAAATTAATTTCACATTGATTTACTCTATTGTTTGTATTTAAAATGGGTGATGAAATTTTGCAATAAAAGTGAGTATGGTCCAACGTTGCGCAATTGTGGATTTCCTGTAGTGTTAATTCGATGTATTGATCACGATTGTAATCAATTAATATATATTCCTTTAATGGTTCAATATATATGAATGAACCGTTTAGGATTGTCGGTAATGGCATTGCTTTGAAAATTTGGTAGGATTCTTTAAAAGGAAGTGGGATTCGAAGTTCTATAATTATTTTGTTGTTGAAAACATTTGCAGATATTGTGCTTAGTTTGTAGATTTGTGAAAATATATTGTCTCTGGAATTTATGGGAAGCATCATTGAACTCGGCAGCTCCTGCCTAATTTTTGATAAAATTTTTTCAATCTTATTAGGTGATATTAGTGTAGGGTGAAATTTTCCATGCTTGGAATCAATTAAAAGATCTATTAATTCTGACTGTGTACTTTGATATCTGAATGTCATTAATGAAACAAGTGAGACGAGTGATTCTAATTCAATGGATATTTGATTATCCAGTGTTCTATTTACCATTAGCGATGTAGATATTTGAATCGAAATTAGTTTTTTATGCATATTCAGGAATTCCTTTTCAATTGCGGCCTTGGTTTTATTAAAAATTTGAGCTGTTGCTTCTATTATCGCGGTTTGGCTTTTCATGAGGGAAAGGAGGGAATTTTGGTTTAAAGTGAGGTTGTGAATTTGTTCATCATACAACTTGGCATCATCTTCATCTAATGTGCCGAAAAGGGCTTTGGAAATGGAGCCTATAGCATTGAATAAAGCTCTTTGTTTCTACTTTGAGTTACTAGGAGCATATTTTTGTCTTCTATATTTGCTATAATAAGGTTTATCTGTAGTAACGTACCGTTATAAGTATGCGCCATCGCTGAATTTCCGTCCAATTTCTGGCATGTAGATGTAATTTGTTGCGTGATGAATTTGATGTTCTTGAACTCAGATTTGAAGTTTTCTAAATCGTAGTAGGTTACGATTTTCCGTTCGTTCGTGTAAAAATTGGCCCTGCCAATTTCCTCGAAATAAATGCCCGCGCTGGCATTTATTTGCTTTACTTCTATCCCCGAGCTGGAGATGAGGGGGATGCAAATTAAAATGAATGCCAATTGTATCATTGTGAGGACCTGGAAGATGATATTGTTATATTCATTTGTGAATGTGTTTTTTTTTTTGAAGGGAATGAAGCTTTTATATTAATCTGTAAAAAGTTTCAAGTCGTTATTGTGGACTCTCTTATTTTTATTATTTATTTTTACAGTGGAGTTTTCAGGGGAATTAATTTCTATAATGACGTGTGGACCTGTCCAGAGTGGTGAAAATTTGTTATCTCTCACTCTGCTTTTTAACAAGACTTTGTCTCCAATATTGAAGGTTTTCGGGATAGAATTTTTGTCGTACTGTAGTTTTGATTTCCCTTTGTTGGCCATGGCTATATCTTTCGCAATTTTATAGCTGTGTTGTAGACGTGCTTTTAACTCGTTTGCATAATTATCGTAGTTATAGCAAACGGTCGGAGATGATTTTAAGTTATTTGGGATTTCGGCTGGGAATCCGTACAGGAGTTCGCGGGGAGTATAATTTGTACTCGAATGAGGGGTGGTATTATAGACGAACATGGCGTATGGAATCCATGTATCCCAGTCTTGCGGATCTTTCGCTACATAAGATCTGAGGTATTCTGCTAAAGTTCTATGACTCCTCTCCAATGCACCATTTGTTTGAGGGTGATATGGAGTAGTTTTGAGCCTTTTGATCTTTAGCAGTTTGGATACCTCGGCGAACATGCCACCTATGAGGTTAGATCCCTGATCTGTTAGGATACTTTCTGGAATGCCATGTCGACAAACTATTGTTGTCGTGAAGGCTTCCGCTAATGTCTTAGATTCCGTGTTGACTATGGGAATAGCCTCCGAGAATTTTGAAAGGTCGTCTTGAAATGTAAGGATGTATTTATTTCCAGAATGGGAAATTGGGAGAGGTCCTACAACATCTAGGTACACTCTTTCAAAAGGTTTTGAGCTTATGCTTGAGATTTTCATAGGAATCTTAGGATTTCTGGATACTTTGTTTACTTGACAAAGTTTACATTTTCTTACATATCTTACAACATCGTCTGACATGCCAGGCCAATAGAATTGTTTTTTAATTCTTTTAATTGTACGGGAGACGCCTTGATGGCCTCCCGTTGGTAAAGAATGGAAATCTTTTAGAACTTGTTCAATATCACTACTGTTGGATAAATACTTTATGGAATCTTGATGAAGTTTAATATTTATTTGTTGGTTAACGAAGACTTTGGTAAAAATGTTTTTAATAATTGATAGATTTTGTTGGTCTAATACTGGGAAGGAGATATTTATTTGACTTAACTGATTTGCTTCTGTATATGAGCAGATCTCAGTTAGGATCTTTTCAATGTCTAATCTATCTCTTTGTGATCGGCAAGGTAGATTGACTTTTGAGATGATAACTGTGGAGTCTTTCTTTTTAAAGAAGTTCAGTTCGTTTTCTAGTAGTGGAGGTTTGTCTGAAAGTTTTAATTTAGACTTTAGCACTTTTTCAAGTTCTGTATCTTGCATTGGCAAGATGAAAAATTTGGGATTAGTATTTTTAGTTAAAGGTAATGGTAAATCGGTTTCAGTTATTATCACTGAGGAACTGTTTACCATTGATAAATCTGGATTTGGAGTAGTAATATTTGGATTGGGTGTATCTAAATTCGCCTGAGCTTTGGCTTGATTCCTGGTTACTACATTTACATAAGTATTGGGTTCCGTTGATTTTACGGAATTTTCTGGGATAGCTCTACTGAGAGCGTCTGCATTTGTGTTGAGTTTTCCAGGTTTATGAATTATTCTATAGTCATATTCCTCAAGACGTATTCTCCATATCATTAGTCTTGAGGAATGATCCTTTAGATTCATTAGCCATACTAATGGCTTATGGTCAGTTATGATGGTAAACCATCTACCATAAACGTATGGCCTGAATTGCTCAACTGCGAAAACAATTGCCAAAAGCTCTTTTTCAATTGTTGAGTACCGAGTTTCTGCACCATTAAGAACTCGACTCACGTAGGCCATTGGGTGATCTCCTTGATCATCTGCTTGAGAAAGAACTGCTCCGATGGCGTAGTCACTGGCATCGGAGGTGACAAAAAATTCTTTGTCGAAATCTGGATAGGATAAAATTGGTGCTGATATTAATTTGTTTCGTAATTCGCAAAATGCTTCATCGCAAATTGCGTCGAACTTGAAAGGTGTGTCCTTCTTCAGAAGGTTAGTAAGAGGTTTCGCGATTTTAGAAAAATTTGGAATAAAGCGGCGATAATAGCCGACGAAACCAAGGAAGGCTTTTATATCCTTTTCCTTCTTGGGTCTAGGATAAGATTGAACTGATTTAATTTTTGCCGGGTCTGGCTTGACTCCATTTTCAGTAATGATGTGCCCTAGATACATTATTTCCTTTCTTAGGAAATGGCACTTATCGGGTTGTAATTTTAAATTGAAATCCCGAAGGCGGCTAAATACATTTGCGAGCCTAATATTATGGTCTTTAAGATTGTATCCATGGACTACAATATCGTCCATGTATACGAAACAGTAAATGCCTTGGAGTCCGGAAAGGACATTATTCATGGCACGTTGGAAGGTTGCGGGTGCACCTTTTAATCCAAATGGCATACATTTAAACTCGTAATGACCATAAGGAGTGCTAAACGCAGTTTTTGCTCTATCCTTCCCGTCCATGCGAATTTGGTGGAATCCGCTGGCGAGGTCTAGCGTTGTGAAATATTTAGACTTACCCAATTGATCTAATATGTCTGTAATATTAGGTAATGGGTACGCGTCGCCAATAGTAATGTCATTTACTCGGCGGAAATCTACAACGACTCGCCATTTTTTGTTCCCATTCTCATCCGGCTTTTTGGGAACTAGAAGTAGGGGAGAATTCCACGGACTATTTGAAGGACTTATTATTTCTGAATCCAACATTTCATTTATTTGCCGAGTAATTTCTCTCCGGCTTGTTTCTGGAAGTCTGTACGGTTTAGTATATATGTGAGGTTTATTCGGGATTGTTTCGATTTTGTGCTCGGCTGCATTTGTAAATGTTAGGAAATCCCCTTCTAAGTAGAAGAGATCGTTGAAATCCTTACAAATTTTCCGAATAATCTCGGCTTCTTCCAAATTACAGTGATCCAATTTAATCAGGGTGTGCAGTTTTTTTATTCTGCCCCTAATTGGATCTCTGTTGGAATCCGTGGGGATGCAATCGAAGTCATTAAGGTCATGGCATTCTGGATTCATGTCATGAATTGCCAGTTCGACGTCCTGTTCATTCGTGTTGAGAACTAGGACTTTTGCCATTCCTTGTGATGGGTTGACTATGGTATTACCTATGAACAACCCTGGCTTTACCTCTTTTTTAAAATATACTGATTCCGTAGTTGACAAAGTTGGAATTTGAATTATGGATTCAGAGCGAGCGGGAATTGTAATAAGTTTATTATGTAATTTGTCCGATTCGTTTCGGTTTTCATTGGATTGTAAAATATATTCCGTTTTTTGTAGGATATTTGTGTTGGGGTACTTTTCACGTTTGGTATTTAAATCCCGTGAAGTACTGGGAAACTTGCTTTTATCAGCACTTGCATTGTTTGTTTCGGACTTCTTGTCATTGTTAGCATATCTAAGATATGTATTTGGATAATCTGAGCGATATTGCTCTATGGGATAGGATGAATGACATTGCTTCACATCTAAGGAAATGTAATTGTTTTTATAATTGATACAAGCGTTGTATCTGGACAAGAAGTCGTGGCCAATTAGGCCGTCATATGCTAAGGTTGAGTTTTCTCCTACTATTTGGAAGGGATGTTCTATTACAGATTCTTCGCTTGATATAGTTGCCAATTTTGCTAATATTAATCCTTCTGTAGTTTTAGATTCCGAAAATAAAGTATTTATTTTGCAGATTGCATCTTTATAATAAGTGCTACCTGCTTTCAGTGTATTGAACTTTATGAGACTAATTTCTGCTCCTGTGTCTACGAGGAACTTTGTTTCTTTATTGGAGCACACATTGGTAAATAGAGAGATAGTAATGGAGTTGGAATTGATAGTAATTGGAATTTTCAGCGTTATTTGATCTTTTAATAAATGTGTATTATCTAATTTGGGTTGGTGTGTATGTCGGCTTTTGTTTGAATATGCGAGGGGCTGCCGACTAATTCCTCTCGCCTTGATTTGTTTTCCGAGTGCGTTAAAAATATTCCCGGATTTTGTACGTGATCTTTGTTTGATCTTGGTTCATTTTGGGGTTGTATTGTCGAGGAATGGGAATTTTTTCTAAAATTTAGATTTGGAACCTGGTTGAAGCTGACCTCTTTTTGGGGAATTGTAGTTCTATTGGGACTTTCCGTTCGCTTTCTGAAATTTTGATCAACGGGATTTATATTTCCTCTGTAGAAATTCCCGTGGTTTGCTATCCTTGCCCTGCATACTTCTATGGTATGTCCTAATTTGTGACAATACCTGCATGTAGGGGTAGTGCTGTTGGACGTGCTAGCCTGCTTAGGAGGATTGCCTTTGTTTAAATTATTTGGAAAATATTTATTTGGGGTTGGGTATGTACGAATATTTTGTGGACAATTTGGGGGTAAATGTCCCTGTGCTTTGCATTTATAGTAAAAGGGGCTCTGCACTTGCATTGATTGAACAGTGCGAGAAGAGTTTGTTGCTAATCTTGTTGCCTTTGATTCTAGGCGTAATGCTTGCTCGCCAATATATGACGTAATGGGCTTTAATGCTCTATTTTCGTGGAGTTTGGCCAGAGTTTGGAGTTGCTCGCTTATTAATCCATCCTCTATTGCTCTAATAGCTTGTTTTTCGTTGTCCTTTACGAGAGAGTTTAACAGTAGTTTATCTGTTGTATATGAATGCGTGGCTTCGTTCAATTGAGCATGTGTCATATTAATTCGTTGCAGGAATTCTTTGACAGGCTCTCCTGCTCTTTGTCTTGTGTTTTGGAGTTTTGATTGGAGTACAGACTTTTCTAAATTTACTTCGAATGTTTTGAGTAGTATTTGCTTCAAATCTGACCACCTGCTTGTATCATTGTACTTAAGTACATTGTAGGCATCTCCAAATAGCTTACTTTTGATTATTGAAAACAGGGTTGTTTGGTCGGTATTGGGTCGTCTATTAATATCATCGCAACATGACACGAATTTATGGAGGTCTTTTGTATCGTCGTTAAAATTTGGTATTAACGATTTAATTTCTGATAGAGAGATATGTGAAATTTTGACTTCTGTGCTTTCATTGTGAAAGTGTGATGAGTTATTTCGTGTGTCATGTTGGTAATTAGGGAAGCGCGTATCTAGCTGTTCTTGAATAGCAATTACAGTTTCTTCATATTCTGCTTCTGTTTTACCGAAAATATCTTCAGTAAAGTATTTATTTTCTAGGTCTTGTGGCGTAGATTGCATTTCGATTGTATTGTTGAGTTCTTCGAATTCAGCCCAATGTTTATTTAGGATACCCAGTTTTTGTTCTAGGTATGTTTTACTCACTGTAGGTAAAGTATCAGGGTTTAATGATTGTATAACTCTTGTAATTGAGTTAATTTTTGTATTTAGACTTTTAAAAATACTTTCATTTTGTGGACCATCTGTTTCCTTATTAGCTTCTGTAACTTGTGATTTGGTTGGAATTCTCCACGAAGCTCTGGGTGATGGGATATGAAAGGGTTTTTGCTGGTTTATAGTACTTTCTGAGATTGATTTCAATCTTTCGGAAAGTGTTGCTTTCGTCAACATGTACCAGTCCTCAGTTTTATCCGAGCATGATTCTTTGAAATAATCGTGGTCGGTCGTGAAGTCTTTATGCTGAACTATTTGTTCTTCTGTTTTTTCGAAGGCGCTCCATATTTCTTCGAGTTTGTTTTAATTTACCGTTCACAAAGGTATTAGTACGCTTTGCTTTACCGGCTTGGTG
This sequence comes from Dioctria linearis, assembly GCA_963930735.1. NCBI lineage: Eukaryota > Metazoa > Arthropoda > Insecta > Diptera > Asilidae > Dioctria > Dioctria linearis. The sequence goes on from OZ005741.1 coordinate 152,968,190, forward strand.
ATAAGCCCCTAGGATTAGCCTTATTTCCTTGTTTTTTTCTACTTGAGATGCGCATAGCTCATCGAAAGAAACGGTTTCTTCAGTCATGACTGATTTCTGAAGTAATAGACGGAAAATTCGACAGAAATATAGTATAATATTTTATGATGTTTGAAATGTCTTTGCGTACTATATACTTTTGTGTTTCGATTTCGTTATAATTTGTACTGGAGCGTATAGAGGATATGACAAAATTGTATTTAATAAAAAAAAACACAGCCGAGTAGAAAACTAATCGTCAAATTTCCAAACAGTAATAAGTTGTGAAACAGTTTGTTATGTCTAATTAGTTTTGTTTTAAAGGAAAAAGTTTGTAAATTGTAGGAAGTGAGTAGAGTACAGTAACGGGGGTTATAATAATTTGTTGGATTTGTTGGTATTACGAAATTCTCGAATTCTAATAAAAGGAATGCTAAGAATTTATGTTTATATAATAAAAAAAAAACTGATATTATTTATTTATTTTAAATATCTCTGTTAATTTTTTACGGGAGAACTGGACTTGTAGGAGAAAAAAAATATTTTATCACAACACAAAAAAATTTAGACATTATACACATGTGTAGGTATGTATGCAATAAAAAAGAAAAGTGCTTCGTTATCTGATCTGCAAATTTTTAAATTGTTAATAGATGGCTCTTCCAATCAATATCTTTCTCCTGACCGATAGGCTCACGAAGTCGTACCGCAGGGGATTGATATTTGATTTTTGTCGAAGTCCTCTGACCAACAAGCTCACGAGGTCTTGCCGCAGAGGTCGCTTCTAGGAAGAGCGGATTTTAATTTTTCTGTGATGAATTTAATTAATTTAATTAGCCGAGAATCGGAAGAAATTGTTTTCCATCCACTACACACATATAATACATATAAAAATATGTAAATAGTCAGAAAATAACTAAATAATTTAATTTTTTCCTTTGCAAAGAAATTTGGGAATTAAATTCTATATATACGCAAAATTTCGGTAATAGGTTTAAGGATTATTTGTTGGATCATTTCTTTTAATCGGATCATTCCCTTGTGTACTCACTTGTATTTGTAATGCGAAGCAAACGAAAACAAAAAATATATATATATATTCAGTTGGTTGTATAAGATGGTAATTTGTTATGAGTTCAATTAATTAATTAAATGTTGAAAAAAAATAATCCTTACACGTGTGTAAAAGCATATGTTTATAAGAGAATTTAAAATACTAAAAAAAAGGCTTTCACTGTACCTTCCAATGTTGTATTTGATGTTGAGCTTGTGTTGATGATTATGATGAGGATAGTGTTGTGTATTTTGGTTTTCGGTTGGAGTTCCTGGTCGTTGTGGGTGCTGTTATAATTGGTGGAGATGATGATGGAGTTTATACACAGGAGATTTCCTTTCGGTTGCTGAACGTCTTGGTGAGGCAGGGATGAAGCCTCGCAAGGGTCCCCCGATGGAGCACTATGGCGCTCTAAACAATTATATTATCTCCTCTAAGTACCCTGTATTAAGGGTACCCGGGCTTATTTTTTGTTATTTCTTTATAATTTTTTTTTTGTTTTATTTAAGGCACAGTTAATATTTCTGACAGGTTTTTTTTATATATATATATATATATATATGTATACCACCAAAATGTTGTTGCGTTTTTTGTTGTTTTGTAATTATTTTGTTATTTAGTTTTAATTAAATTACCAAAAGGAAAATTAGGCATTTTATTATTATTATTTATTTATTTTTATGGTATGTTTTAATTTATTTTTTTACTGGCTTTCGTGTCGTTACTTCTGCCACTAGTTGTTGTATATTGTGGCCAGGTGTTTGTTATTTTTAATTAAAATTTTTTAATTTTTATTTATTGATTTATTCATTTATATATATATTATATTTTTTGTTTTACACTGATTTATGCTGGTTCCGCTGCTACCAGTTGTTGTAAGGTGCGGGCTTTATTATTATTTTATTTTAATTTTTAACTTTTTAATTTTGATTTAGTTAATTTGTTTTTACTTTCACTGGCACTGATTTTGGGTACCGCTGCCACCAGTTGTTATGTCCTGTTCTACTCCGTGCTCCGAAGGAGAGAGCAGACGCCGATATTCAGAAAAGGGGAAAAAAATGTAAAAGAATCACTGTATTATTTTTATTTATTTGTTACGTTATTATATTTTTTTTCTATTCTTTTCTTTATAAATTTATTTTTTTTTTCAATTCATATTTCCGTTACCGAAAATTTGTCATATCTTTTTTTAACACATAACACAAAAATTTATTATTTATTTCTCTAACACTATCATTAACAATTTTAGTACGGGTTTTTAGAGATTTTTACCCTCGACGGACTTAAAAAACGAACTCTGCTCGGCGGTTTTAAAATTTCAACTCCTCGAGGATCGGCGATATTGCAACCAAGTACCCATGGTAAGCTTCAAAAAGCTTTTTTTATTCTTTTTATTACTTTCCCACGACGTGAAGAATCGTACGTGGGAAAGTACAAAAAGTTTTGGCACACTTCATATGGATGAAATCTGATATGCACTTGTGTCTTGAAAAAATAACATTTTAGTAGTTATGTGTATGTATGTACATAGTACATGCAGATAATTTGGAGGAAAAGCTGTATGTAGGTAAGTATATGTACATGCCGTGTGAACGGAATGTAAAGCTGATAACAAAATGCAATTTATGCTAGATTGCATTTTGTTACAGTACGAGAATGCATTTTTAAATGCATTTGAAGTACAAATGGGTTTTTTTTTTAAATAAAATAAATTTTACCTTTCAGGGTCAAATTCGTAGTACGCCAATATATTGCATAGGGCAAGATATTGGCGTATTTGTTTTATGGTTGTGATTCGGGTCAATGGGCACCTGGGTCACAACAGTGCAACATAACCCCCGAGACCCCGAAATGCACATGGTATGAGCGGAAGCTACGCTCTGTGCAAGAGAACTCCTCTGCACACCCCCGATTTCAGGCTCCAAGATGGGAACCTATACCGACACATATATAGTGCCTATAACCATACCGACGATGAAATTACCACACCATGGAAACTGTGTGTACCCGGCCCCCTCCGACAGAGAGTCTTAAAAGAGAACCACGACGATGCTACCGCAGGACATGGTGGAATATCTAAAACAATCTGCCGTATTGCTAAAAATTATTATTGGCCCGGCATGTTCCGAGATATAGCCAAATACGTCCGCTCGTGTGACTCGTGTCTTCGACACAAAGCTCTTCAGCAGAAAACAGCAGGGGAAATGTATATGACCGAAACGTCCGAACAATGGGAAGTTGTTAGTGCCGACTTCATCGGTCCATTACCCAGGTCCAGCAAAGGAAACACTGTCATTTTAGTGTTCCAAGATAAGTTCACGAAGTGGCGGAGTTTGTACCACTCCGAGATGCTACCACCCCGGCTTTAATCCGAGCATTCAGAGAACGAATCTTTTCTCGCTTTGGATGCCCCCGAATATTCATTTCCGACAATGGCCGACAATTTATTAGCTCACAATTCCGACATTTTCTCAGTGAGCTCGGTATACATCATCGACTAACCCCTCCGTATACTCCGCAGGCGAATCCGACCGAACGAACCAATCGTGTTCTCAAAGGCATGATAACCCAATACGTAGACAAAGATCAACGGAACTGGGATCAATACATACCAGAGTTAATGTTAGCATACAACACAAACCAGAGCGATACTACTGGTTATTCGCCTGCTTTTCTGAACTTTGGAAGAGAACCAACTCTCCCCAAATCTTTATACCAAGAAGCAGGCGGGCCCGCCTCATATCAATATTCCTCGCCCCAACGGAAGTGTCAAAAACTCAGAGATACCTTCGAAATGGTTAGGGTTAATTTAGGGAAAGCATTTACAAAACAGAGACATCATTATAACCTGAGACGGAGACCCTGGTGTCCCAACCTTGGAGACTCTGTGTTATGGAAGGAGCAACGACTCTCTTCTGCCATAAAACACTACTCCGCTAAACTAGGAGCCAAATACGAAGGTCCTTTTACCGTTACAAAAATTATCTCTCCTGTAATTGTCGAAATCACCGACGAGCGAGGCCGTATGACCAGAAAAGTACACGTTAAAGACCTGAAAGCGTATTACCACCGAGACGACCCAGTTCAGCCAATGTATAAAAGACTGAGCACTACCAAGGGAGAAGCCATTCCAAGTGCAACCGTCCCCGAGACCAGTCAACCCACCACGAGTGCAATGAATGATCCGACTATCAGGAAACCGACACAACCCGCAAAGGTGGCATCGATGGCAGCCATTAGGACTCTGCCACGGGACCCAACGAGCTTGCCCAAGAAGAAAAGAAGAAAAGGGTAACGTTTGCCCCCATCGTACGCCCAGCACCAGATCTACCCAGGGAAACCACACCATCAGGGAGTTCATCCATCAACATTCCAAATCGATGCCATCTTTAGAGACATCCCCAAAGAAGACCGACACCAATCAAACCCACATCCAGCAAGCAACGCCATCCCGGGAGGCACCATCGGAGAAGGCCGACAGCATGGCGAAGAAGACGAGTGCTCATGCACCGACAAAATGTGCCGTAAGCCGTCCACCCGAGGAAATCCTACCGACCACGGAAAACGAGGCAGCTCCGAAATCCATGAACATGCCAGTGAAGCCACCCGCTGACCCCAGAAGACGAACACCGCCATTGAAGACAACACCGAGGACGACCACCACCGCCCAGGTTACGCAACCGAAGTCCATCATCTTGATCAGTCAAAAAGAAGCCCCAGCTCCTCCGACACGTCCAAACCCAAGAAGGACGATTAAGCCTACGCAGTCCCAGCCAACTCGGCACACACAGGTCGAGGCACCAAAACCGAATGGATCCGATGCGAACCACCCAAAAGGGTCCACAGCCAGTAAGACCATTGCCAGCAGTCGTCCGTCGGAACAACTCCACGTCACTGAGCCAATAATCGATTTGACCTGTCAACCGAACCAGCTGGTCTGTGTTACTACTCAAACCAAAACCCACGCTGTAGCCACCAGCACATGGAAAATTCCACAACGCCGGAAGAACCTAAATGAGATGAAAGCCCCAGACACCCACACTAGCAATTATCCAGAGAAGGTTTTCGCAGCAGCCCGTCGCCGGCTCCTAGTGCTCCAACCCAAGGGACAAGAGTGCCGAGTGATGACTCCGTTTGGTTCCGTCCGGGCCCGACGTCTACCGGCCGGGAAGTGCATCCTCCGATGGCGAGGACTTGTGCAGGAGGTTTAAATCCAGAAGACCCAGAACCAGAGTCCAACACCATGAATTTTTTTGTTTTTATATACATTTTTTAATTTTATATAAACTTAGCCTATAAGACTACAGAAAGTAAGTCGCCTGAATTGTGAAGCCAAAGTTCATTTTGTTAAAATAAAGAAATCAGAGTTTGTGTGCCAAATGTCTTTTGTGAGGTGGAGGTGGCACTATTAGTTTAATCAGTAAGAAGTACTTGAAGGGGAGTATGTGTGACAATTTTCTTGTAGGAATTTATAATTATCATTAACTAGTTTTTGTATGTGCTAAAGTGAACTCCCGAGCCTGTCTGACTATGAATTGGTTTACTTTGTACATAAAGTCCGACAAGGAAAGAGTTTTCTACTCCTCGCTTTTAATGGCATAAAATCTATGACTCTTTTCACTTTGAAGAAAGAGGGGGATGTAACGAAGTTACAAATTTGAACCGGATTAAATTATCTTTGCCCGCCTATGGGCTATTTAATTAAAACTTGAACGTAAGTTCAAGTAACCACGCCACTGGAGCATGCCAACAAGCCGCCATAGTCACAGGCTCCCTTATCAGCTCGCCAGCACATGTACTAGTCAAGTACAAGAAAAGCTTTTTCAAAAGAGCTTGCAAGCTCTTTCATACTTACGCCAGTAGAAGCATCAGGCACTCAGCCACTGAGAAGCTCTGACCCCCGGCTATATAAAGCGCGCCATTTGCCCACAGAAATCAGTCTGGTCAGCAAGCTCAACGAGTTAGGTGATCAGACATTTTACTGGGTGACTAGTGGAGCGCGAACTTCCCACACTAGTAAACCCTTGCACGTCGTGTGAATAATCCCCGTGCATTTTCTTAAATATCCGTTCCCATCCGTTGTGTTAAGGTTAGCGTGAGCAATCCCACCTTAACACTTCCCTGGTACGTCGTGTGATTTTTCCCCGTACCATCCGTCCTCATCCGTGGTGTTAAGGTTAGCGTGAACCATCCCGCCTTAACACATCCCTGGTACGTCGTGTGATTTTTCCCCGTGCCATTCGTCCTCATCCGTCGTGTTAAGGTTAGCGTGAACCATCCCGCCTTAACATTTCCTTGGTACGTCGTGTGACTTTCCCCGTACCATCCGTCCTCATCCCAATCCGTTGTGTTGAGGTTAGCGTGAACCATCCCGCCTTAACACATCCCTGGTACGTCGTGTGATTTTTCCCCGTACCATCCGTCCTCATCCGTGGTGTTAAGGTTAGCGTGAACCATCCCGCCTTAACACATCCCTGGTACGTCGTGTGATTTTTCCCCGTGCCATCCGTCCTCATCCGTGGTGTTAAGGTTAGCGTGAACCATCCCGCCTTAACATTTCCTTGGTACGTCGTGTGACTTTCCCCGCACCATCCGTCCTCATCCCAATCCGTTGTGTTAAGGTTAGCGTGAACCATCCCGCCTTAACACATCCCTGGTACGTCGTGTTATTTTTCCCCGTACCATCCGTCCTCATCCGTGGTGTTAAGGTTAGCGTGAACCATCCCGCCTTAACAACTCCTTGGTACGTCGTGTGATTATTCCCCGTACTATCTTTTGTTTTCATCAAATATTCTCTCGATACGTCACCGTCTTCCTCTCAGGTTATCATCTTGTCAAATTCAGAATTATTATAGTGGTAAGTCGTGTGAAGTTCCCCTTACCACTACCCAGTTTCAGTATAGAATACCATAGATCTAGGATATATATATATATTGAATTTGTAAGAACTAGTCTCTTTAGTATTAAGTTCAGAATTATTCTGGTAGTGATAAGCCGTGTGAAGTTCCCCTTACCACTACGTAGTCTCTAGTATAGGTGATAAATAGAACTAGATTAAGTTAGCTGTGTAACTGGTAGGCTAATTTTCAAATAAAGAAATATTTTATTTATATTGTAACTGAAGGAGTCTCATTTTCAAGAAACCCTGGTCCGACGAGCTATCCGCAGCCATCCCACCGAAACTCCGTTACAAGCTTATCACACAAATAAGTGAAGAAAATTGCATCAGCAATTTTCTTCACATTCGACACATTTCATGAAAATATTCCCATAAAACGACTTGGGAAAGACAAAAGTTTCAGTTTTCAACCAAGTCGTTTTAATAAAAAGAATTATCAGGACAAATTTTGCCTTCAGCAAAATTTGTCAGTACAAATAATTAAAAGTAAAAAATAAAACCAAGAGATTTGTCGCGAAAAGTGCAATATGTATGCACATCGTACATACATACTGCGAAAAAAGCTTTCGCGATAAGAAGTGCCCGCCGCGAAAATCCATTATATGTATACGCGCGCCGCAATTTCAATCGTCGTAACGGTGGCTGATGTTTATAAAAGCATCGAATTTCAAGCCTCCGTCCAACGTAAAATATTCTGGACTTGTTTAATCAAGTCCAGAATAGATGAAAAATTTTCTCAGGGTAAAAATGCGACTATGCATTTTCTACCCTGAACGAGGGCTCTTGATCGCGACAAAAGTGATCAAGAGCCGAGTTGAATTTTAAAGATTATACGCGGCGGTTCGCGGTCGAATTAAAAAACGAAAACAGAGTTGAGGTTTGAAAAAAAAAGTTGGTTCGGTTTCGACGGATTGGGTCGGTCGATGAAAAAAAAGAGATTTTGTGAGAAGTCTAGGCAAAAAAGAGTTTTTATAAAAGTTTATGTAAAAAAGAGTTCTTGTAAGAAGTTTATGTAAAAAAGAGTTTTTGTGAGAAAGTTATGAAAAAAAGAGTTTTTGTGAGAAAGTTATGAAAAAAAGAGTTTTTGTAAAAGTTTGTGTAAAAAAGAGTTTTTATAACAGTTTATGTAAAATGAGTTTTCGTAAGAAGTTTAGAAAAAAAAGGAGTTTTTGTAAAATAAAAAAAAGGTGTTTTGGATAACTCCTCTGCTAGAGTCCCGCCAAAGGTACGTAACAATTGGCGCAGCCGGTAGGTTAGAGAAAGCCTACTTTGCATCACAAACAAAGTATAAGCACTCGAAAACCCTCTATCCTGCGAATCAAAAAGGAGTTAAGGACAGGATCGAATACTGGGCAAGACACCCTATCCTCCGCCTGAAGTTGAGTCTGACTTCAGGAGTATTTCGATCCTGTCGGCTCCTAACGCTCGTGGTCGGACAGCTTTAACTGCCTCTGTTTGAAAAACACGCAGCCACCCCCTCATCAAAGCACAAAGTGTCAACGTGGGACAATAGCGGGCTTCATTCCAGCCCAGGATAAAGGAGTCCACATCCCAAAATTTTAAAATTACACTTGAAGGAAGATCAGATACACTCCAATCTGCGATCCGGAGTTGAAAGGGACTTCGAAGTAGGCAACGCGCCCCCCTTTCAGCTTTTATCCAGGGGAATTTTAGAAGGCCACGGGCCCCCCGGCAGCAAAAGAACTTCAACCGAAAAAACCAGCGGTCCTGAATTGAGAGGGACCTCGAAGAAGGCAATCAGCCCCCTCTCAATTTGAACCAAGGGAATTAAGATGGCAGAAGCCCCCCTAGCTGCAAATTCTACACACGGTGGTCCATGAGCGAGGAAAGCTCCCACCAAGGGACGCCGCTGGAAATAGTACCATTTCAACCAACTCCACAACAATCTTCCTCACCAGCCGACAGACAGGAAGTTCCGTCCCGGAACGAAGGAGGCAACGAGGGAGCAACATCCGCACCAGAGGGTGAAGTGCAAACACCCCCAACAATCTCAACAGTAAAAGGGCTAACACTCAGGACCTTACAGGTCCCCAACAAGTAAGATCTTCCAATTTAAATCTAGAAAACTATTTAAAGTATTTAGAAGGGAAAGTGGGAGACTCCTCCGAACTTTCGGTTATACAGTGCGATTCTATTGACAAACAGATTGCCAAGTCTCGGGAACGAAGGCTTGAGTAAATCGCAAAATTTAAAGAAAGCACTGAAAAGCTCAAAGAGAGCTTAAAGGAGTTTGGAGAACTCTCGCACTAGCTCGAAGCCACAAATAAAAGTACTAGTGTAGATTTAAGTGAAAATGCCAACGACAGTGTCAGTGATTCCACCGTGAGTGAAATCATTTTGAATTGGCTGGGCGACTCCCTTCTGGAAACCAGCATAGAAGAAATTAGTTTTTTTTTTTTTATATTATTAAGCCAAGCTCAGGGGATACCCTATGATGCAAAGCACAGCATGGCAGGAAGGAGATAGGGAAAGGATTAGGGGATGTGAGGAGAGTGGCGGAGGTGCCGATGTGTGTCGCCCTTAAACTTCCGCAGATTGTATGCCGGAGGAAAAACAGAAGATGGTAAGCTGTTCCACATTCGCACTGTTCGGGATAAAAAAGCATCTCGGAATTTTACTGTACGGCCGAAAGTAATTTGAAGGGTTAAAGGATGTGCGCGGTTTGCAGCGCGAGTATTGCGTGCAGGAATCATTCTACAAGGGATTAGACTAGATATTTCATCAGAACATTGACCATGCATATAGCGATAAAGGAGCGAAAGGCATCCAACATTGCGGCGGTGCTCGAGTGAGTCGATATGACAAGTTATTGCCAAATCGCCAATGAGCTTGCAGACTCTCTTTTGGACAATATCCAATGAAGCTAAGGCTGTGCGACCAGCCCCGGCCCATATATGGGAGTTGTATTCCATTCTAGGTCTAATGTAGGACTTGTAGAGGAGCGCTAGATTTGACGGGCTGAAATATTTCTTACACCTTTTCAGAAATCCAAGACATTTCGATGCTTCTTTGGCAACAGAGAAGATGTGATCTGTCCAGTTTAACTTACTGGAAATATTAATGCCAAGAATGCTTAGTGACGGTGAATCAGAAATTAATGCTCCATCAAAAGAAACGGGTGTGGTTAAGTTATGATCTTGTTTTAATGAGATGAGACAGCTTTGAGTCTTAGATGCATTGAATTCGACGCGATTCGCTTTGCCCCAAGCGAGGATACTGTTAAGATCGTTATTCAATGATCTGGTCATGCAATCTCGTTTAACACATGCGGCATTCCCCCTGGATTCCGCAAGAGTGTCAAAGGAGTAAGCGAAATCAAGAGTACTGTCATCTGCGAAACTATGGATGGGATTGAAAGTAAGGGAAAGCAGATCATTAATGAAAACTAAAAAGAGAGTTGGAGAGATAACAGAGCCTTGAGGCACACCGGCATTTTTGGGATGCGGTTCAGATGTAACGCCATCTAATACAACACGTATTTGGCGACTAGATAGGAAACTTTCAATCCATAATAGACGAGGAGGGGAGAGACCAAGTGCTTTAAGTTTGGCTAAAAGGGCTGGATGCCAGACTCTATCAAAGGCTTTTGAAATATCTAGAGCAACGATTTTAGACTCACCAAAATTGTGAAGACTACGGTTCCAACGTTCCGTAAGAAAGGTCAGCAAGTCTCCAGATGAGCGTCCAGCTCGGAAGACATATTGGCGATCGTTGATGAGATGATTAGTTTCTAGATACTTCATTAATTTTGAGTTAATGATAGATTCAAAAACCTTTGAAAGAATCGAAGTGATCGCAATTGGTCGATAATTTGAGGGATCGCTACCCTCTCCCCTCTTGGGAATAGGCTGAACGTGAGCTAGCTTCCAAGCAGTTGGAAATTTTCCTGTAGAATAAGACAAGTAGAATAGTTTGCGCAGAGGTTTAGCCAAGGATGAGGCGCAGCTTTTAATTAACAGGGGCGAAAAACCATCAGGACCTGCGGCTTTGGAGACGTTGATACCCTTATGGACCCTGAACACATCCCTCGTACGAACGTGTATTGGCTCTTGTACACATTCACACGGGCGATGCAAAACAGGTGTTTGTGAAGTTGGTGGAAGACGAGAATTTGAAGCGAATCTAGCAGCTAAAATATTAGCTTTATCCAGGGAGTCAACAATCACTTCTCCATTATTAAGTAGTGAAGGTATAGAGGAACTGGTGAAATTGTTCCTGATGGTTTTGACCAGGGACCAGAAACCTTTGCTACCTTTGCGGCTTGTCAAGATTCTTTGTCTAATATTCTGGTCAAAAAGAAATTTTTCTCTCTGGATAATGGACGTGCAGGTGTTCCGTGCAGTCTTGTAGACTTGTTTCATTTCCGGACATGGATGCAATTGATAGGCGCGAAAAGCAGACTCTTTCGCTTTTATAGCTTGGTTACACTTATCGTTAAACCAGGAGCGATCATGCTGTTGTTGAGACCTGCTGTAAGAATACGGAATGTATTCACGCATGCCAAGATTTAGTATGTTACTAAATTGTAATGTGCATTCATCAACATCCCTCGAAGCAAAACAAACCGACCAATCAATTTCTTTAAGATACTTATTGAGACTTTCCCAGTCAGCATTCTTATAGTGCCAAAGAAGCCTACTTGTAGGTGGAGCAGTTGGGCGGCACAGGTTTGAGGTGGTAAATTGAGCCGTGCTTAAACAATGGTCTGAATTTCCAAGAGGGGAACCGACTGAAATGGAATATTTGTCAGGATGAGATGTTAGAAACAAGTCGAGTAAATTAGCTTTATCTCCAGCTGCATCTGGAATTCGCGTTGGTGCATCCACTAGCTGTTGCAAATTAAATGATTCACAGAAGAGTTCAACGAAACGGCCCGCAGGACTTGTGGTAGAAGAATGTCTGAGCCACGGTATATTATGAATATTAAAATCGCCTGCCAGGACGATTTCGGAAGAGGGGGAAACAGAAAGCAAATGATCAATATTGTTGGAGATATTGTCAAATACGGATACCGTGTCGTCATCAGACATATTTGGGCTGCGATAAAGGAAACAGAAGTATATGATGTGCTTGTGAAGTTTGAACCTAATCCAGATATAATTAAACTCTGGATTAGCAGAAGGAAAATCTTGAAGAATAGTAAAGGCCACATCATTCCGAATATATACTGCGATCCCTCTATGCTGAGAAAAAAGAGGCACGAAGCTGTAACCAGGGACGTGATACTGATTAATATCAGCATCAGAAACGACCTTGGTTTCACTTAGCGCAAGAATTGCCGGATTTTTTGAGTTAAGGTGGCAGTACACCGAAAACCGATTTGCTCTTAATCCGCGAATGTTGCAGAAATCTAAAATAAAATTCTGCATGCTGAAGGCAAAAACAAAAAAGCAAAAAAGAAAAAAAGCGACACACAACAACACAAAAATTTGGGCGCTACCAGCCGCAGTCAACGACACAGCGAGGTAAAAAAAAACAACAATAGTGTTATGCCTATTGCTGCTTTCAATACCTCAGACTGTGCAGTTCAATGACCACAGCTGGGGACACCCGTATTGCTGATCAGTGACAAGTGCTAATGCATTTGCACTGATCACAGATGAAGAGAAGGAAAGGAAACGTTACCGTGCTGCTGGCTTATAGAATGTTGATAGGGCATAGAAGAGCCCTTCACTTGGCGGATAAAATTTATTTTGTTTATTTATTAATTTATCGGTCGCGTCGGAATTTAAATAATTATAGTAATTGATTATATTGAAGATATTTAGCACAACACTATCACTTGTCTTAAATTAATTGATTGAATATGTTTATATTGATTTGTTTGAACTACAACACTATGCAACGTCCGATCGGATTGACTCCACGCACTCAAAATGTCAAACTTTAGTTTCAGAATCCCCAATTTAAACATGGCAGATTACGCTAAAATCGCCAAGCTAACTGCCCAGCTCGTTCCCCTATTTTCAGGAGAACAGCATCCAAAATTGAGCCTTGAGCTCCAACCTTTCCTAGGATGCTGCAGGCAGGTAATACAGTGCATTTCGTTGGAGGAACTATCAGCATTTTTGCAAATCTTCCCCACCAGACTTCGAGGCGAAGCTTATCAGCTTTTTGCCTCAAATATGCCAACTACTTTCAAAGAAGTAGAAGAACGGTTAAATCGCACGAACCTGCCTAGAGAAACTTACCAGGAACTGGTAAATAAATTAATCACTACAAGGCAGTATCCTTTAGAAAACCTCACAGCCTTCACGGCACGAGTAACACAAATGCTGGCACTCTGTAATGAAGCAGCATAATCCAAATATGGAGCCACAGCAGCCCCAGCTGTTAAAACGCAGCTGTAAGATTTCACAAAGAATGCACTAAAGACTGGCGTAAATAACCCATATATGTGCCAATACCTTCTGACCATGACAGACGGCACGGTGGATGACCTCGTACAAAGAGTACTTGACATGGAGCGTCTCCAGCAAAGTGCTCTATTCCTGCAACCTCCCGGACACTTCCAGACCAATATGAAGCAGAATAAATTGTCAAATTTTGATTGTGCCAGTGTACCAAATAACGCACAGTTTAGCCAAATTAATTCATCAGCAAATCACAGCATAACGCCATTCGCTCAAGTCCCTCAGACTCTGCCAAACACAAACAGTCACATTTAGCAGCCGCAGTTCACACAGGCAAACACATCACAATACATCAAACAGGATCCAAGATCTCCTAATAAGAATTATGATGTACAAAATAAAAATAATTATTTAAATAAAATCAGTTGTAGTTTTTGTAATTTAAGAGCCCATACATACGCCGATTGTTTGAAACGTAAAACTACGCCGTACTGTGTGAACTGCAAAATGTATAATCATGACGTGCGTGACTGCAGGAGGAACAACAATAGTTTTCAAAAACCCCAAAACAGAGAAACACCAAACCAACGTCCTAGAGAGCCGCAAAACCCCAATAACAACTCCAGAGTCTATAATGTGCGTAAAAAGTGTGAGTTCTGTGGCCGTACTGGACATATAATAAGCGCATGTCAACAAAAACGTAAATGGGAAGCCCGGAGTCAGGGAAACGACGTACAGTCGATCCAAAACTCCCCGGCTCGACTATAAATCTCCCATCTAATAAAATAGGGTCTCGTCAGCAGCCCGATTCCAGTGTCGCTACAGTAAAACTTCCTTTAGACATAGGCCTGAACGGCCAAACTAAATTGGTACTAGACACAGGCGGTGAGGTAAGTATAATAAAGAAAAGCTCATTAAAAGATCTCAAAGAAATTAACCACAATGAGGCATGCACACTTCAGACCCTATTTGGTACAGGAAAGACGCTGGGAAATTGCCAGGGAAACTTCGTTTTCAAAAACAAAATTCCCTGCAAATTTCAAGTCGTAAAGAACTTGCCTGGCCTTTCCGATGATGGACTTCTAGGAAATGATGTCCTAGCCAAAAACTGTAACGTTGAGGGTCCTAATAAGGCACTAAGGTTTCCTCGCACGGAGACTAATCCCGATGAATTTGCTTTGCGATTGATGTTTGAAACGGACAAGCAACATTCTGAAAAAGCAGTCGAAGTAAGAACACTTGCAGAAGAGGTAGAGACTAAACAGGCTGAACTATCCACCTGCAGTGTCTTCAAGGCTTCTCAAATGAGAAAAACTGGCTGTCAAGCTCCAAAAGAGCTCAATGAATGTGAAAAAGGCTGTCTGGGTGAACAAGAACCGATGAAATCAGGCAGCAATTGGTTACCTTTAAGGAACCAATCTGCATACCTGCGCGCTATCAAATTTTTGCCCCAGTCCCGTTACAAACTCCAGAAGAAATGCTCTGTTTATCACAAGAGATAAGCGATGGAGTCTTTTTGGCAAACAGTTTGCTGTCATCTGGAAAAGGATTAGTGCTTGTTAGTACTCTCAACGCTAACAGTCATCAAGTAGTCATACATAGCTTAAAGTTACAGCTATATCCAATAAACGGCTACACCATAGTCCCACTAACGCACACAAAAGACCATAAAAGAACACACATTCCACTACCAAATTTAGAGGCAATATCAAACAACACAAGAGACGAAACGGAGTGTCTAAAGCCTGCCAAAAAGGTGCATATAATTCTTCCGTCCAAAATTCCGAGGCATAAATCACTATTAAACAAACAAAGGCCATATAAGAACGGTAGCGATTCGCTAAAGCCTATATTAAAGGTGCATATTACTCCACCGTCACACAACACAAAAAATTCTACATGGTCAAAAAGCAATAGCATTGACGCGCATGAGTATATCAGACAACCTAAGGCAAAGCCCACACAGGTGTATCAAACTCAGCCGTCAACAAAACAGAAAGCAAATACCCAGCAACGTGCTAAGAACAACGAAATAAAGCCTCAAAAAGAATCACAAAAGCCTCAACTATTTGCAGGTCAAAAACTTAAAAGGAAGAGTAAGTCAAACCAAGGTTCAGCTGAAAAATCAGCAATTTTACAACATCTACGATTTTTATACCCGGATTATGAGACTCCGGACGACCCAAAGCAATCCCCGCGTACTTCGAGGCTAGAGCACGAACCAGCCTAGACCATAATTTGACCGCGGAAGAAAAAAATTCGATATCAGAACTCTGCGAAGAGTATAACGATATCTTCTTCCTCAAAGGTGACAAACTCACCTATACAAATGCGATAACGCATAATATTCCATTGGTGCAAGATCAAGCACCAATCAATCAAAAAATGTACCGCTTACCTGAAACACAGCGGAAAGTAATTAACGAGCAGCTAAAAGAAATGCTAGACAGCGGGATAGTCCAGTCTAGTAAAAGCCCTTGGAATTCACATCTACTAGTTGTCCCCAAGAAAGCGGGACCTGACGGTGAAAAAAGGTGGCGCGTCGTTGTCGACTTTTGTAAGTTAAACGAAAAGACAATTGGAGACGCATTCCCGCTACCCCGAATCGAGGATATTCTCAACCAACTAGGTCACCCAATGTATTTCACCACACTCGCTTTGGCCAACGGCTATCATCAAGTTCTGGTCGACAAAAGAGGTCGACATAAAACTGCTTTCAGCGCAAATTATGGGCACTACGAGTTCAAGCGTATGCCACTCGGGCTCAAAGGAGCCCCCGCCACATATCAGCGCCTAATGAATTTCATACTAACCGGTCTACAAGGCCTCGAATGTTTCGTTTACCTAGATGACATCGTCATCTATGGAAAAAATTTAAATGACCACAACGAAAAGTTGCGGATAGTCTTCAATAAGTTGAGAGAGAACAACTTAAACCTGCAGCCAGAGAAGTGCCAGTTTCTACGAAGAGAAGTTGTTTACCTAGGACATAAATGTTCTAGCGAAGGAGCCCTACCAGACCCAAGTAAGACGGCCTACGTCCAAACATTTCCTGTTCCCAGAACAATAAGAAAAGTTCAGTCATTTTTAGGACTTGCCAATTACTACAGGAAATTCATTCCAGACTTCTCCAAAATTGTACGTCCAATCACGAATTTACTCCGAAGGGATGTAAAATTCACTTGGACAGAGAAATGCCAAGAAGCATTTCAGAGCATAAAAAATGCTTTAATTTCCCCACCACTTTTGATTAATCCCGATTTCACAAAATCTTTTAATCTTACTACGGACGCAAGTAACGAGGCTCTAAGAGCTGTTGTTTCTCAAGGAGAAGTCGGAAAGGACCAGCCCATTGCCTATGCAAGCCGCACATTAAGCAAAGCCGAAAGAAATTACTCTACTATAGAGAAAGAGTTATTGGCTGTTGTCTGGGCTACCAAGAATTTCATGTGCTATCTTCAAGGCCGGAAATTCACGGTCTATACTGATCACAAACCTCTCAAAGGTGTCTTCAGTGTGAAAGACCCTACTTCCCGTTTGGTGAAATTTCACCACAAGTTATCTGAATTCGATTACAACATCGAATATATACCAGGGAAGTACAACACTAATGCCGATGCACTAAGTCGCATGCCTCAAGCATCAAAAGAAGACGGTATTGGCAATACCATAACGGTAAAAGCCCTAGTCCACCACACGATGGACTCAGATGTGGAGGAAGACAATACCACAAATAACAAGAAAAAGAAGAAATCCGCTCATCGCTTCGTCGTGACTCGAGCTCAGAAGCAAAAGGCTCAAGAGACAACAAACAGCTCCAGTTTGGAGACAGAAGAGCACACGAAAGCGGACCAAAACGAAATTCAACTTACGGAGGCAGATATTCACCCCCCAGCATTACTTGAGCGAAAAGTAAGTACTGGTAAGACACCCGAAGTTATCACGAGCCCTACGGAAAACCGAACAATCTTAAAAGATTATCACGATTCTCCATTTGGTGACCATCAAGGTGTCATAAAAACTTACAAACGTGTAAGGCGCAAGTGTTGGTGGAGACACATGCTTAGCGACATCAAGAAATACATTAAAAATGCCCAAAGTGCCACACGATGAAAGCATCACCACAATATAAAATGCCAATGGTTATCACGGACATCGCAGAGCAACCGTTCGACAAAGCTTACCTCGATATTTTAGGTCCATTAGAAGAGACCCCATCAGGTAACAAATATATCTTGATCTTCCAAGATAATTTAACAAAATTTTTCGACTGGTATGCAATACCTAATGCAGAATCAGTCATAGTAGCGCAGGTTTTCTTTGATGAGATCGTTACGCGCTATCGCATACCCAAAAGAATACTCGCCGATCAGGGAACAAATTTCCTGAGTGAATTATTCAAAAGAGTATGTAAGCTTCTAAAAGTAAAGAAGTTACAGACTTCAGTATACCACCCACAGTCTAATGGAGCACCAGAGCGTGCACATAGAATCCTAATAGAATACCTGCGAACAATCGTAGATGAAAATCCCAAAACATGGGACCAATACCTACGAACCGCTGCATTCGTGTACAACGATAGTGTACACGAGGGTACTAAGCTTACCCCAATGGACTGCCTATACGGCTTCACAGCGGATGTCCCATCAAATTTAAAACGGGATCCCGAACCCGTTTACAATCATGAGAGCTATTATCATATACTGAAGTATAAGCTCCAAAGATCATATGCCACGGCACGAAAGAACTTATTGGCAAGTAAACAGCGCTCAAAGGGGTACTAAGATAAGACAGTACGGCCCCTAACTTTACATGTAGGAGACAAGGTCCTCATCAAGAATGAAAGCAGAAAACATCAGCTTTCTCAAATCTGGGTAGGACCTTATCAGGTAATCGCAATACCAAGCGATGTAAATACCACAATCAAAATTGGTAAGCGAACAGTAACGGTACATAATAATCGTTTAAAACCATATTTCGAGTAAAAACATGTTGAACAAAAATGAACCAGGTTGACTTGAAATTCCTACTACAAGTGTCCATTAAACCTCATTTCAATACCTCCCCATAAACTTTTGCGGTGGAGACGCTCCACTGCCCAGTTTAAAACGGCACAATGCAAGTACAAATATGCTTAAAGGATTGTTTTCTTCTTCTGAATTGTCCACAGAAATGGCGCTAAAATTCATCATAGTTGCCCTCTTCATCCAGTACACAACTAGAGCAATTGCTGACAAGCCTTATGTAATGACCCAGCTAAATGACTCGGGTATACTTTTCGAGGACCTGGGAAATCTCAAGGTATATCATGACACCTGGAATGTCCTCACCGAAATAGATTTGGATTAGCAGAATATGCAGAGCACTTGGTACATATATTCTGCATACATATAACAAACCCAGAAGACCTGTGTAACGTGCAGCAACTACACATACAAGCTATAATAGACAGCGTACGAAAGCGCACGGAAACTATAAAGGAACTAGTACCAGGAAAACGCAAGGCCAGATCCCTATTTCACGGAATAGGCAGTGCCATGCACTATTTATTTGGGACCATGGACAATAACAACGAAAAAGAAATTTACAGCAGGTTAGAAGAACTTGAATCGAATACACAAGCCCTAGCCGAGCTAGAGAAACAACAAATTAGTGTTGTAAAAACTACCTTGGAAAAGATTCAAAAACCGCTGGCTATTTTAATGGACCGACAACAAAAAATAGCATACCAGATAAACGATCTCCACCATGTGGCCGGTGATTTAACTAGGATGCAACTAAGACAAGAGATTATATCAAGCTTATTGCTCCAAATCATCGAAGTCGAATATCGACAACAAGCCCTCCTGGATATAATAATGGCTAGTAGAACCAATCATATTCATCCACTCCTAATGTCTCCCAAAAATCTGCTGGAGATATTTCGCAAGACGACCTCGAATTGCCCAAATGACCAAAATTGTCTATCTGTTCTATATCAGACAGCAGGAGCTCAGTCACTCCTTATGCAGAATAAATTGGTGGTGAGAATTACTTTACCAATTTTTAATCTGCTAAAAATGAGGCTACAACAGATTCAATGCTATCCTGTACCCAAGTCAGGAAATTACTCATTAATTCCAGACCCTGGTTATTCATACATAGCCAAATAGCGAAAAAACTCAGGAATTTCTCTTATTAAAAGGCGAGGACATAAAAATGTTCAAGAAAATAACAAGTAATTTGGAAGAAAACACGTATGTAGGCCGGCTAACCACGCCTATAATCAAAGCGGCCACATTCAACGAATGAGCCAATAAACTATTATATACTCCTTTAAATGAAGTGTCCAAATGCAGGACCAGAGTACAAGCTCCCCAAAAGGACATGTTGATTACATTAAACAAGCCAAATACGTGGCTGTTTTCATTTATCACCTCCACGGTGCTACACATCACATGTCCAGATCACTTTGTGATCTCGAAACTGGAAGGACAAGGGATATTAGAGATAACGCAACCATGTCAAGTTCAAATAGGTGACAAAATGCTTAAATACGAAGGTCAGAGTAAATATCCACTAAAAATTATCCAGCCGAATCAGTTTCCTGAGCTCAACCAATCTCTACTCAAAGCAAACCTGACTGAAATTTTAAAAGAAACTCAAAACCACAGTCTGGGGAAAATCGAGATTTTAACGGGAGACGATATCCATAAATCAATTTATACTGACACCGATTCGCAAAATTATTAAATACCAGGAAAAGGTATCGAGCAGAAACTCCCATATCCTGTCCGCAACTTCTCTATCATTCACGAGCCTACTAGTTCTGGACATAATGATTGTTATGGCAGTAAAATATCTACACCCTGTTGTCATCAAGATGAGACAACAGAGAAATCAACCACAATGGATTCATTTGGTAGAGGGTGTTCAGGCTGCATCTGCGTTTAGTATCCCATCTAAAAAGGACAACATAACCACAAAGAATCTTAGATCATCAATAATAAATTACAAAGGTACTTATCTAACATTCAGCGCTCTTCACACCTCAGTATCTCGTTACTATCCATGATGTTCTATCGATGTGAACTAATCCTGGAATTAAAAGAAATATTGTAAAATATTTTAGCATAAACAAAACTTAGCAAGAGAACATGTAACGAAACTACACCGATTTGTGCACACACGAACCCAGACTTCAAAGTCAATGCCACAACAGCACCATTTAGTACGTAATATTTAAAGAAAATTACCATTAGAAAGAAACATTAGAAAACTATTTATTCTTACCTGAATTACAATTAGCTTTCTTTACTTCGTCATTGAACTTAACACAAACACAATGTCACTTGACACTCACATTCATTCGATTTCATGTAATATTTCATTACAGCGGTTACTCTTAAATTTCGAAAATGATTTATTTTATCTCTCGCAAATGGCACATATGAGATAGATATATTTTAAGCGGTTCAATAATAAAACGTTAAGTTTTTGGTTGAATATGCACATATTGATACCGTTGAGACACATTCCTCTTGAACTCGATCGGTGTGGTTTTGATATTTACAAAAAGTCTGGAAATATTTATGAATTTGAACACATTACATTAAATCTGTAATTTGAACCTGTGCATAATAAAAAACAAAAGAAATTATAACGTTTAAAAACAGAATCAGTGGTGTCCTTTTATTTTTTTTGAAATCATTAACTTGATCCTATCGAACAGAGGGCGTGGAGTCAATCCGATCGGACGTTGCCTAGTGTGTTACATTTAATCAAATCTAAACATATCTAATCAATTAACTTAAAATAAGTGATAGTGTTGTGCTAAACAGTTTTCATCTAAAGCGATAATTATAATTATTTAAAATCCGACGCGACCGTTAAATGATAATTAATCAAAATAAATTTTATCCGCCAAGTGAAGGGCTCTTCTATGCCCTATCAACAATCAATAAGCCAGCAGCACGGTAACGTTTCCTTTCCTTCTCTTCATCTGTGATCAGTGCAAATGCATTAGCACTTGTCACTGATCAGCCATCCGGGTGCACCCAGCTGTGGTCATTGAACTGCGCAGTCTGAGTTATTGAAAACAGCAAATAGGAATAACACTATTGCTGTTTTTTTTTTTACCTCGCTGTGTCGTTGACTGCGGCTGGTGGCGCCCAAATATTTGTGTTGTTGTCTGTCGCTTTTTTTCTTTTTTGCTTTTTTCTATTTGCCTTCAGCATGCAGAATTTTATTTTAGATTGCTGCAACATTCGCGGATTAAGAGCAAATCGGTTTTCGGTGTACTGCCACCTTAACTCAAAAATTCCGGCAATTCTTGCCCTAAGTGAAACCAAGGTCGTTTCTGATGCTGATATTAATCAGTATCACGTCCCTGGTTACAGCTTCATGCCTCTTTTTTCTCAGCATAGAGGGATCGCAGTATATATTCGGAATGATGTTGCCTTTACTATTTTT